>JAKZJZ010000658.1:0-41751 GCA_022702705.1 Papilionanthe hookeriana x Papilionanthe teres
TACGCACGACCAACCCATCGACCCATCAGTAAACTCTCGACCTAATAAGTCAATTTCTGGCCGAATGACCACCAAATGATCCAATACGTTAACTCTCGACCAAAAGGTCAACTTTAGTCAAAATGGCTCAAATTTCGACCAAATGACTAAGCCATCAACCCAAAAGATCAACTTTCGACCAAAAAAGAAATCTTCGGTAAAATGCGACAATTCTCGACCCAATTACCATCTCATCGCCCAAGTAGGTCAACTTTTAACCAAAAAGTCAACTTTGGTCAAAATGTGTCAATTTTTTACCCAATGACCACATTCCGCTGAAAGAACTGACCAAAAATTTAATTTTTTCAAACTAATCAATTTGACCTAATGACCAATTATCAACTCTAATAAGTCAATCTCTTACCAAAAAGTCAACTTCGGTCAAAATGGTAAATCCTCGACCTAATGACCAACCCATCGACCCAATAGGTCAATTTTCGACCAAAAAGACAACTTCGCTCAAAATGGTCAATCCTCGACCCAACGACAAACCCATCGACTCAACAGTCAACTTCTGAGAAAAAATCAACTTTTCGTCAAAATAAGTCAATTTTCGACCTAATGACCAATTATCGATCCAATAAACCAATCTCTCGATCAAAGTCAACTTTGGTCAAAATGGTCAATGCTCGACCTAATGACTAACCCGCTGACTCAAATAACTAGTCAACTTTCGACCAAAGAGTCAACTTTAAGTACAAAATGATTAACCTTAATCCAATGACCAACCCATCGACCAAACAAGTCAACTTTCGACCAAAAAGCTAATTCTGGTCAAAATAGCTAATTTTCTAATTAATGACCAATTATCGACCCAATAAGTCAATCGCCTAAAAAGTCAAATTTCGCTTCAAAATTTACTAATCCCACCCAACGACAAACCCATTGATCCAAAAAGTCAACATTCGACCAAAAAGTCAATATTCGTCATTATGTCAATTTTCACATAATGACCACACATTAACCTAACAGGTCAACTTTTGACCAAAAAGTCAACTTTGGTCAAAAAGGTTAATTTTCGATCTAATGACTAACCCATCGATCTAATCAGTCAACTTTCGACCAAAAGTAATCTTTAGTCAAAATGGTCAATATCTCGAATCTAATTAAAGAACTCATCGACCAACAGTCAAATTTCACCAAAAGTCAACTTTTTGGTTAAAATGGTCAATTTCTCAACCTAATGACTAAATTTCATTGACCTAATTCGGTTAAATTTTAACAAAAAATTCAATTTTGGTCAAAATAAGAATGTTTGACTTAATGACCAATTATTTACCCAATAACCCAATCTTTGTCCAGAAAGTCAACTTTTGTCCAAAGGGTCAATCCTTGACCCAATGACAAACCCATTGACCCAATAAGTCAAATTTTGACCAACAAGTCAATTATGGTCAAAATAGTCAATTTTTGTCCTAATGACCACCCATCGACCTCAACAGTCAACTTTCGACCAAAAATCAACTTCGATCAAAATGGTCAATTTTCGACCGAATGAACAACCCATCGACCCAAAAGATCAACTTTTCGACCAAAAAGTAATCTTCGATCAAACATGTCGATCTCGACACAATTACCATCTCATTGCCCAAATAGGCCAACTTTTGACCCAAAAGTCAACTTTGGTAAAAATGGACAATTTTTTACCCAATGACCACCTCGTTAACCGAATGGGTCAACTTTTAACCAAAAATTTAATTTTGGTCAAAATAATCAATTTTTGACCTAATGACTAATTATTGACCCAATAAGTCAATCTCTTACCATAAAGTCAACTTTAGTCAAAATGGTCAACCCTCGACCCAATAACCATCCCATCGACTAAACAGATCAACTTTCGAAAAAGTCAACTTTGGTCAAATGGTCAATCCTTGACCCAATGACCAACCCATCGACCCAATAGCTCAACTTTTGACCAAAAAATCAATTTTAGTCAAAATAATCAATTTTTAACCTAATGACCAACCCAGTAAGCCATCTCTGACCAAAAAGTCAACTTTGGTCAAAATGGTCTATCTTAAACCCAATGACCAACTCGAATGACCAGGATAGTCAACTTTCTGACCAAAAAGTCAACTTTAGTGAAAATGATCAATCCTCAACCCATCGTGCTGCAATAGCTTAGCTTTTAACCAAAAAGTCAATTTTGGTCAAAATATCAAACTTTGAATTAACGACCAATTATCGACCAAATAAGTCAATCTTCGACCAAAAAGTCAACTTTGGTCAAAATAGCTTAATCCTCGACCCAATGAGAAACTCATCGATCTAATCAGTCAACTTTTCGACCAAAAAGTTAATTTTGGTCAAATAAGCCAATATTTGACCTAATGACCACCCATTCACCCAATAGGTCAACTTTTGACCAAAAAGACAACTTTGGTTAAAAAGGTCAATTTTTTTCCCAATGACCAACCCATTGACCCAATTGGTCAACTTTTGACCAAAAAAGTCAAATTTGTTCAAAATAGTCAATTCTTCACCCAATTACCAACTCATTGACCAAATAGGTCAACTTTTGAGCAAAAAGTCAACTTTGGTCAAGATGATCAATTTATGACCCAATGACCACCCCGTTGACCGAATGGGTCAACTTTTTACCAAAAAATTAATTTTGGTCAAAATAATCAATTTTAGACCTAATGACTAATTATTGACCCAATAAGTCAATCTCTGACCAAAAAGTCAACTTTGGTCAAAATTATCAATCCTTGACCCAAAAACCATCCCATTAACTCAAAAGATCAACTTTTGAAAAAAGTCAACTTTGACCAAAATGGTCAATCCTTGACCCAATGACCAATCCATTGACCTAATAGTTCAACTATTGACCAAAAAGTCAATTTTAGTCAGAATAGTCAATTTTTGAATTAATGACCAATTATTGACCTAATAAGTCAAATCTCTGACAAAAAAGTCAACTTTGGTCAAAATGGTCAATCCTTTACCCAATGAATTACCCATATACCCAAAAAGGTCAACATTTGACCAAAAAGTCAATTTTGGCCAAAATAGTCAATTTTTGACCTAATGACCACCCATTGACCCAAAAGGTCAACTTTTGACCAAAAAGTTAAATTTGGTTAAAATGGACAATTTTTGACCCAATGACCAACCCATTGACCCAATAGGTCAACTTTTGACCAAAAAGTAATCTTTGGTCAAAATGGTTAATTTTTTACACAATAACCACCCCATTGTCCCATTGCCTAATCGGTCAACTTTTGATCTAAAAAGTCTATTTTGGTCAACATAGTCAATTTTTGAATTAATGACAATTACTGACCCAATAGGTCAACTTTTGACCCAAAATGGTAAATCCTTGATCTAATGACAAACACATTGACCCAATAGGTCAACTTTTGACAAAAAAGTCAATTATGGTCAAAATAGTCAATTTTTGTCCTAATGACCACCCATTGACCCAATAGTCAACTTTCGACAAAGAGTCAACTTTGGTCAAAATGGTCAATTTTCGATCTAATGACCAACCCATTTACCCAAAAGATCAACTTTTGACAAAAAGTCATCTTCTCGGCCAAAATGGTCAATTCTTGCCATAATTACCATCTCATCGACCTAAATAGTCAACTTTCGACTAAAAAGTCAACTTTGGTCAAAATGGTCAATTTCTAACCCAAGGACTAACCCGTCGATCTAATGGGTTAACTTTCGACCAAAAATTTAATTTTGGTCAAAATAATCAATTCTTTGACCTAATGACCAATTATCGACCTAATAAGTCAATCTTCGACCAAAAAGTCAACTTTGGTCTAAATGGTTATTCTTCGATCTAATGACCAACACATCGATCTTATAGTCAATTTTTAACTAAAAAGTCAACTTTGTCGAAAATGATCAATTCTCGACCTAATGACCAACCCATCGACTAAGTAGGTCAACTTTTGACCAAAAAGTCAATTTTGCTCAAAATAAATAATTTTTTGACCTAATGACCAATTATTGACCCAAGAAGTCAATCTTCCCATACAAAGTCAACTTTGGTCAAAATGATCAATCTTCGACCCAATGACTAACCCATCGACCTAATAGGTCAACTTTTGATCAAATAGTCAACTTCGGTTAAAATGACTAATCCTTGATCTAATACCAACCCATCTACCTCAATAGTCAACTTTTAACTAAAAAGTCAATTTTGGTCAAAATAGTCAATTTTCAATCTAATGACCAATCTATCGACCCAATAAGTCAATCTCTGACCAAAAAGTCAACTTTGGCCAAAATAGTCAATCCTTAACCCAATGACAAAACCGTAGACCCAAAAGGTTAACATTTGACCAAAAGGCCAATGTTGATCAAAATAGTAAATTTTTTACCTAATGACCACCCATTGACCCAATAGGTCAACTTTTGACCAAAAAGTCAACTTTGGTTAAAATGGACAATTTTTGATCCAATGATCAACCCATTGACCCAATAGGTCAACTTTTGACCAAAAAGTAATCTTTGGTCAAAATGGTTAATTTTTTACCCAATGACCACACCCATTGATCCACACAAGTCAAATTGACAAAAATTAAATTTTGGCCAAAATAGTAAAGCTTTGACTCAGTGACCAATTATCGACCTAATAAATCAACTCTCTAACCAAAAATTCAACTTGGTTAAAATAGTTCAATCGCTGACCTAATGACCAAACCCATCGACCAATTTTTGACTAAAAAGTCAATTTCGATCAAATACCATTTTTGACTCAATGACCACCCATCAATCTAACAGATCAACTTTTTCCAAAAAGTCAACTTTGGTCAAAATGGTCAATCCTTTGATCTAATGACTAACCCATCGACCTAAAAGGATCAACTTTTGACTAAAAAGTCAATTTTCGGTCAAAATGGTCAATTCGATTCCTAGTACCATCTCATAGACCAAATATATCATCTTTTGACCAAGAGTCAACTTGTGTCAAAATAGTCAATTTCTGATCCAATGACCAATTCGTTGATCTAATCGATCAACTTTCGAGCAAAAATTTAATTTTTGTCAAAATAATCAATTTTCGCCTATGATCCAATTATCGATCTAATATGCCAATCACCAAAAAGTCAACTTTGGTCTAAATGGTTAATCTTCGACCACATCGATCAACCCATCGATCTAATAGTCAACTTTCGACAAAAAGTCAAGTTTGGTCAAAATAGTCAATCTTCGACCCAATGACTAACTCATCGACTTAATATGTCAACTCTCGACCAAAAAGTCAATTTTGGTTAAAATATTCAATTTTTGATCTAGTGACCAATTATCGACCCAAGCCAATCACCGACTAAAAAGTTAACTTTGGTCAAATTGGTTAATCCTGATCCAATGACAAACCCATCGACCTAATAGTCAACTTTCGACCAAAAAGTCAACTTTGTTCAAAATGACCAATCCTTGACCCAATGACCAAACCATTGCCCTAAAAGGTCAACTTTTAACCAAAAAGTCAATTTTGGTCAAAATATTTAATTTTTGAATTAATGAACAATTATTTACCCTATAAGTTAATCTCTGACCAAAAAGTCAACTTCGGTCAAAATAAGTCAATTTTCGAGCTAATGACCTCCCATTAACCTAATAAGTAACTTTCGACCAAAAGGTCAACTTTGGTTAAAATAGTTAATTTTCGCCCAATGACCAACGCATCGACTCCATCTAGTCAACTTTCGACCAAAAAAGTCATATTTGGTCAAAATAGACAATTTCGACCTAATTACCAACTCATCGACCAAATAGTCAACTTTCGACCAAAAAGTCAACTTTGGTCAAAATGGTTAATTTCTAACCCAATGACCTCTCCGTCAACCCAATGGGTTAACTTTGACCAAAAATTCATTATTTTCAACAAAAATACTATTTTGGTCAAGATAATCAATTTTCGACCTAATGACCAATTATCGACCCAATAAGTCAATCTCTCGACCAAAAAGTCAACTTTAGTCAAAATGCATTAATCATCGACCCAATGACAAACACATTGACCTAATAGTTAACTTTTAACCAAAAAGTCAACTTCGTCAAAATAAGTCAATTTTCGACCTAATGACCTCCCATTAACCCAATAAAGTCAACTTTGGTTAAAATGGTTAATTTTTGCACAATGACCAACCCATTGACCCAATCGGTCAACTTGACCAAAAAAGTCCTAATTGGTCAAAATAGTCAATTCTTGTTCCAATAACCAACTCATCGACCAAATAGTCAACTTTCGACCAAAAAGTCAACTTTGGTCAAAATGGTCAATTTCTTGACCGAATGACCTCTCCGTCGACTCCAAAGGGTTAACTTTCGACCAAAAATTCATTATTTTGAACAAAAATTCTATTATGGTCAAAATATTCAATTTTTGACCTAATGACCAATTATTGACCCAATAAGTCAATCTCTGACAAAAAAGTTAACTTTGGTCAAATTGGTCAATCATTGACCCAACGACAAACACATTGACCCAATAGGTCAACTTTCGACCAAAAAGGCAATTTTGGTCAAAATAGTCAACTTTTAACCTAATGACCACCCATTTACCCAATAGGTCAACATTTGCCCAAAATGTCAAATTTGGTTAAAATCGTCAATTTCGACCTATTGACCTCAATCAATGTCAACTTTACGACCAAAAAGTCATCTTTCAATAAATGGTCAATTTCACCTAATGACCAACCCATCGACAAAATAAGTCAACTTTCGACCAAAAAGTCAATTTTGGTCAAAATGGTCAATTTTCGACCTAATGATCAACTCCTGTTGACTCCAATGGGTTAATCTTTAACAAAAAATTTAATTTTGTTCAAAATAATCAATTTTTGACCTAATGACCAATTATCGACCCAAAAAGTCAACCTCCGACCAAAAAGTCAACTTTCGTCAAAATGATCAATCCTCGATCCAATGATCAATCCGTCAATCCAATATGTTAACTTTCGACCAGAAATTCAACTTTCGTCAAAATGAGTCAATCCTCGAGCCAATGATAAACCCATTGACTCAATAAAGTCAACTTTTGATCAAAAGTCAATTTTGGTCAAAATGGTCAATTTTCAACCTAATGACTAACTTATCGATCCTAATAGATCAAATTTCACCAAAAAGTCATCTTCGATCAAAATGATTAACTTCTGACCTAATTACTCAACACATCGACTCAAATAGGTTAACTTTTGATCAAAAAGTCAACTTTGGTCAAGATGGTCTATTTCTGACCCAATGACTACCCCGTTGAACCAATGGGTCAACATTTGACCAAAAATTAAATTTTGGTCAAAATAAGTCAATCTCTGACCAAATTATTGACCTAATGACCAATATTGACCCAATAAGTCAATCTCTCGACCAAAAAGTCAACTTTTGTCAAATGGTCAATCTTCGACCTACGATGCACCATCGACCATTGACAGTCAACTTTTCACCAAAAAGTCAACTTTTCACCAAAAAGTCAACTTTGGTCAAAATGATCAATCCTTGACCCAATGACCAACCCATTGACCCAATAGTTCAACTGTAGACCAAAAAATCAATTTTAGTCAAAATAGTCAATTTTTGACTAAATGACCAATTATTGTCCCAGTAAGCCAATCTCGGACCAAAAATACAACTTTGGTCAAAATGGCCAATCCTTGACCCAATGGCCAACTCATCAATCTAATCGGTCAACTTTTCAACCAAAAAGTTATCTTCGGCCAAAATGGTCAATCTTTGACCTAATGACCAACCCATCGGCCTAATAAGTTAACTTTCGACCAAAAAGTCAATTTTCGTCAAAATAATCAATTTTCGAGTTAATGAAAAAATATCAATCTAATAAGTCAATCTGTGACCAAAAAGTAAACTTTGGACAAAATGGTCAATCCTTGACCCAATGACAAACCCCTTGACGCAATAGGTCAACTTTTAACCAAATAGTTAATTTTGGTCAAAATTGTCAATTTTTGACTTAGTGACGACTATTGACCCACTAGGTCAACTTTTGACCAAAAAGTCGTCTTTGGTCAAAATGGTCAATTTCTTACCCAATGACCACCCCTTAACCCAATAGGTCAACTTTTGACCAAAAAGTCATCTTTGGTCAAAATGGTCAATTCTAGTCCAAATTACCAACTCATTGATAAAACAGGTCAACTTTTGACCACAAAGTCAACTTTGGTTAAAATGGTTAATTTCTGACAAAATGACCACCCCGTTGACCCAATGGGTTAACTTTTGACCAAAAATTCACTTTTGGTGAAAAGAGTCAATTTTTTACCTAACGACCAATTATTGACCCAATAAGTCAATCTCTGACCAAAAAGTCAATTCTGGTTAATATACTCAATCTTTCGACCTAATGACAAACACATCGACCCAATACGTCAAATTTCGACCAAAGAGTAAATTTTGAGTCAAAATAGTTAATTTTTACTCGAATGACTCACCCATCGATCTAATAGGTTAACTTTTGATCAAAAAGTCAACTTTGGTCAAAAGGGTCAATTCATCGACCTAATGACTAACCCATCGACTCATAGATAAACTTTTGGCCAAAAGTCATTTTTAATCAAAATGGCATCTAATTACTAACCCATCGACCAATCAGTCAACTTTAAACCAAAAAGTCAACTTTGGTCAAAATGGTCAATTTATGGCCCAATGACCACCCCGTTGATCCAATGGGTCAACTTTTGACCAAGAACTTAATTTTGGTCAAATAGTTAATTTTTGACTTAATGACCAAAATAGTCAATTTTTGAATTAATGACCAATTGTTGAGCCAATAAGCTAATCTCTGACCAAAAAGTCAACTTTGGTTAAAATGGTTAATCCATGACCCAATGACAAGCCCATTGACCCAATAGTCAACTTTTGACCAAAAAGTCAACTTTGGTTAAAATGGTCAATTATTGACTCAATGACCAACCTGTCAACACAATAGGTCACCTTTTGACCAAAAAGTCATCTTTGGTCAAAATGGTCAAATTTTGACCCAATAGGTCACCTTTTGACCAAAAAGTCATCTTTGGTCAAAAGGTTCAATTCTTGACCCAATTAACAACTCATTGACCAAACAGGTCAACTTTTGACCAAAAAGTCAACTTTGGTCAAAATGGTCAATTTCTGACCCAATGACCACCCCGGTGACCCAATGAGTGAACTTTTGTCCAAAAATTTAATTTTGGTAAAAATAGTCAATTTTTGAACTAATGACCAAATTATTCAATTTTTGAATTAATGACCATTTATCGAACCCTAGATCAATCTCTGACCAAAAAGTCAACTTTGGTCAAAATTGTCAATCCTTGACCCAATGACAAACTCATTGACCCAATAGGTTAACTTTTGACTAAAAAGTCAATTTTGGTCAAAATAGTCAATTTTTAAAGTAATAACAACCCATTAACCCAATAGGTCAACTTTTGACCAAAAAGTCAACTTTGGTCAAAATGGTCAATTTTTGACCCAATTAACAACCCGTTGACCCAATAGATCAACTTTTGACCAAAAAGTCATCTTTGGTCAAAATGGTCAATTCTTGACCTAATTACCAACTCATTGACCCAATAGGTCAACTTTTGACCAAAAAGTCAACTTTAGTCAAAATGGTCAATTTCTAACCCAATGACCACCCGGTTGGCCCAATGGGTTAACTTTTGACCAAAAATTCAATTTTGGTCAAAATAGATCAACTTTTAACCAAAAAGTTAACTTTGGTCAAAATGGTCAGACCTTAACCCAATGACCAACCCATTGACCCAATAAGTCAAGTTTTGACCAAAAAGTTAACTTTGGTCAAATGGTCAATTTTTGACCCAATGACCAACACATTGACCCAATAGGTCAACTTTTGACCAAAAAGTCAACTTTGGTCAAAAGGGTCAATTCTTGACCCAATGACCAACGCATTTATCCAAAAAGTCAACTTTTGAACAAAAAGCCAATTTTGGTCAAAACAGTCAATGATTTTTGACCTAATGTCCAATTATTGACCCAATAAGTCAATCACTGACCAAAACGTTAACTTCAGTCATAATGGTTAATCTTTGACCTAATGACAAACCCATTTACCCAATAGGACAACTTTTAACCAAAAACTCAACTTTGGTAAAAATTGTTAATCCTTGACCCAATGACCAAACCACTAGCCAAATAGATCGACTTTTAACCAAAAAGTCAATCTTGGTCAAAATAGTAAAT
This sequence comes from Papilionanthe hookeriana x Papilionanthe teres, assembly GCA_022702705.1. Lineage (NCBI taxonomy): Eukaryota > Viridiplantae > Streptophyta > Magnoliopsida > Asparagales > Orchidaceae > Papilionanthe > Papilionanthe hookeriana x Papilionanthe teres. Next base: position 10,207 of record JAKZJZ010000658.1, read on the forward strand.
TTTTTAATTAATGTTCAATTATTGACCCAATAGGTCAACAATTGACCAAAAAGTCAACTTTGGTCAAAATGGTCAATCCTTGACCCAATGAGCAACACAATGACCCAATAGGTCAACTTTTGACCAAAAAGTCAACTTTGGTCAAATTGGTCAATCTTTGACCCAATGACCAACTCCTTGACCCAAAGGGACAAATTTTGACCAAAAAGTTAACTTTGGTCAAAATGATCAATCCTCGACCCAATGTCCAACCCATCGCCTAATAGTCAACTTTTGATCAAAATATACTTTCACAAAATGGTCAATTCGATCTAATGATCTCCCCGTTCACGAAGGTTAACTTTGACAAAAAATCCAATTTTGGTCAAAATATTCAACTTTGACCTAATGACCAATTATTGACCCAATAAGTCAATCTCGGACTAAAAAAGTCAACTTTCGTCAAAATGGCCAATTCTCGACCCAATGAAAAACCCAAGCAACTGCAATAAGATCAACTATTGACTCAAAATTCAATTTTGGTCAAAATAGTCAATTTTTTACCTAATGAAGACCCATTAACCCATTAGGTCACCTTTTGAATAAAGAGTCAACTTTGGTCAAAATGGTTAATTTTTGACCCAATGACAAACCCATTGACCCAATAGATAATATTTTGTCCAAAAAGTCATCTTCGGTCAAAATGGTCAATTCTTGACCTAATTACCAACTCATTGACCAAATAGGTCAATTTTTGACCAAAAAGTCAACTTTGGTCAAAATGGTCAATTTCTGGCCCAATGACCAACCCATTGACCCAATAGAACAACTTTTGACCAAAAAGTCAACTTTGGTCAAAATGGTCAATCCTTGACCCAATGACCAACCCATTGACCTAAAAGTTCAACTTTAGACCAAAAAATCAATTTTAGTCAAAATAGCTAATTTTTGACCTAATGACCATTTATTATTCCAAGAAGTCCAATCTTCACCAAAATCATTCGACCAAAGTTAACTTTGGTCAAAATGGTCAATCCTTGACCCAAAGACCAACCCAATGAACCAATAGGTCATCTAATGATCAAAAAGTTATCTTCGGTCAAAATGGTCAATCCTTGACCTAATGACCAACCCATTGGCCTAATAAGTCAACGTTTGACCAAAAAGTCAATTTTTGCCAAAATAGTGAATTTTTGAATTAATGACAAATTATTGACCTAATAAGTCAATCTTCGCATCAAAAGTCAAATTTCGTCAAAATGGTTAATCCTCGACACAATGACAAACACATCGACTTAATACGTCAACTTTTAACCAAATAGTTAATTTTGGTCAAAATAGTCAATTCTTTGACTTAATGACCAACCTATCAATCTAATAGGTCAACTTTTGACTCAAAAGACTAACTTTGGTCAAAATAGTTAATTTTCGATCATAATGACCACCTATCAACCCAACAGTCAACTTTCGACCAAAAAGTAATCTTCGCTCAAAATGGTCAATTCTGCATCAAATGACCAACTCATCACCAAATAGTCAACTTTCGACCAAAAAGTCAACATTGAATAAAATGGTTACATCTCTCGACCCAACGAACTAATTGATAACTCCACAAAAGGTCAACTTGCACCAAAATGGTTACTTTTGGTCAAAAGTAGTTAATTTTTGTCCTAAACGACTCAATTATCGGCTCCAATAAGTCAAGCTCTCTACCAAAAAGTCAATTTCGTCAAAATACCAAACATCGACCTAATGACAACGACACCTAATCGACCAATAACTTTTCGACTAAATAAGAATTTTTAGTAAAATAACTAAATTTTTGATCGAATGACCACCCATCAATCCAATAGATAACTTTCGACAAAAGTCAACTCTGCGGTCAAAATGTTCCAATTTTTTAACTAATGACCAACCCATCGACCCAATCAGATAAACTTCACCAAAAAGTCATTTTTGTTCAAAACGGTCAATTTCGATCCAATTACTAACCCATCGACCAACAGTCAACTTTCGACCTAAAGACAACTTTGGTCAAAATGGTCAATTTATGACTCAATGACCAACCCTTTGACCCAATGGGTCAACTTTCGACCAAGAACTTAATTTTAGTCAAAATAATCAAATTTCGAATTAACGACCAAATACTAATTCTTGAATTAATGACAAATTATCAATCTAATAAGTCAATCTTCCGACCAAAAGTCACTACTATCAAGTCAATTATTCAATTTTGATCTAATGACCACCTATCGATCCAATAGGTCAACTTTCGACCAAAAGTCAACTTCGGTCAAAACTGGTCATTCATTATCGACCTAATGACTAACTAATTGACCCAATAAGTCAACTTTCGACCAAAAAGTCATCTGGGTCAAAATGGTCAATTTTTGACTCCAATTACCAACTCGGTCGACCAAATGGGTCAACTTTCGACTCAAAGTCAACTTTGGTCAAAATAATCAATTTGTGACCTAATGACCACTCCGTCAATCTAATGAGGTCAACTTTCGACCAAAAATTCAATTTTGGTAAAAATAGTTAATTTTCGAATTAATGACCATTTATCGACCGACATACTTCAATCCCTCGACCAAAAGTCAACTTTGGTCAAAATTTAGTCAATCCTCGACCCAATGACAAACCCATAGATCCAACAAAGTCAACTTTCGACCAAGAAGTCAATTTTGGTCAAAATACCAATTCTTTACCTAAAGACCAACCTATCGAATCTAATAAGTCAACTTTCGACCAAAAAGTCAACTCGGTTAAAATGGTCAATTTTGATCCAATGGATCCAACTCGTTGACCCAATAGGTCAACTTTTGACCAAAAAGTCATCATTAGTTAAAATGGTCAATTCTTGACCCAATTACCAACACATTAGACCACCCCATTGACCCAATTGGTCAACTTTTTACCAAAAATTTAATTTTGGTCAAAATAATCAATTTTTGACCTAATGACCAATTTTTAACCCAATAAGTCAATCTCTGACCAAAAAGTGAACTTTGGTCAAAATGGTCAATCCTTAACCAAATGTCTAACCCATCAATCTAACAGTCAACTTTCGACTAAAAAGTCAACTTTTGTCAAAATGGTCAATCTTCGACCTAATAACATACCCATCGTCCCAATAGGTCCACTTTCGACCAAAAATCAAACTTCGGTCAAAATAACAATTTTTTACCTAATGAACAATTATTGATCCAGTAACCCAATCTCTATCCAAAAGGTCAACTTTGGTCAAAATGGTCAATCCTTGACCCAATGACTAACCCATTGACCCAATATGTCAACTATTAACCAAAAAGTCAATTTTGGTCAAAATGATCAATCCTTGACCCAATGACCAACCCATTGCCTAATATGTCAACTTTTGATCAAAAAGTAAATTTTGGTCAAAATAAATCAATTTTCAAGTAATAACCAATTATCGACCTAATAAGTCAATCTCTAACCAAAAAGTCAACTTCGGTCAAAAGGTAAATCCTCAATCTAAATGAAAAACCCATCGACCAAATAGTCAATTGCTGACTAAATAGTTAATTTTGGTCAAAATAATCAATTTTTTACATAATGACCACCCATTGACCCAAAAGATCAACTTTTGACCAAAAAGTCAACTTTGGTCAAATGGTCAATTTTTTACCTAATGACTAACTCATTGGCCCAATAGGTCAACATCTGACCAAAAATTCATTTTTAGTCAAAATGGTCAATTTCTAACCCAATTACCACCTCGTTAACCCAATGGTTTAACTTTTGACAAAAAATTCAATTTTGGTCAATGTAATTTTGGTCAAAGTAGATCAACTTTTGACCAAAAAGTCATCTTTGGTCAAAATTGTCAATTTCTGACCTAATGACCACCCGTTGACCCAATGGTTTAACTTTTCACCAAAAATTCAATTTTGGTCAAAATAGTCAATTTTTTATCTAATGACCAATTATTGACCCAATAAGCCAATCTCTGACCAAAAAGTTAACTTTGGTCAAAATGGTCAATCCTTGACCTAATGACCAACCCATCAATCTAATAGTCAACTTCGACCGAAAAGTCAACTTCGATTAAATGCAATTTTTCGATCCAATGACTAACCCATCGACCCAATATATCAACTTTCGTCCAAAAAGTCATCTCGCTCAAAATGGTCAATTCTGACCTAAATAACAACTCATTGACTCAAATATGTCAACTTTCGACTAAAAGTCAATTTCGGTCAAAATTGTCATTTTCTAACCCAATGACCACCCCATTAACCCAATGGGTCAACTTTTGACCAAAGATTTAATTTTGGTCAAAATAATCTATTTTAGACCTAATGACCAATTATTGACCCAATAAGTCAATTTGTGACAAAAAAATAAACTTTAATCAAAACGGTCTATCCTCGACCCAATGACCAACCCATTGACCCAGTAGGTCAAATTTTGACCAAAGTCAATTTTTGTCGAAATTATCAATCTCTTATGCAATGGATAACCCATTGACCCAATAGATCAACTTTTGACCAAAAAGTCAACTTTAGCCAAAATTGTCAATCCTTGACACAATGACCAACCCGTTGACCCAAAAGGTCTACTTTTGACCAAAAAGATAATTCTGGTCAAAATTATTAGTTTTCGACATAATGTCCACCCCATTAACTCCAATAAGTCAATATTTGACCGACTCCATTAACCTCAACAAAGTTAACTTTCGACCAAAAGTTAACTTTGGTCAAAATGGTTAATCCTCGACCCAATGACTCAACCCTTAGACCCAATGAAGTCAACTTTGACTCAAAATAGTAAATTTTTAACATAATTACCTATTATTGACCCAATAAGTAGATCTCTGACCAAAAGGTAAACTTTGGCCAAAATGGTCAATCTCGACTCCAAAGACGGTACTCCATCAATCTAAAAGGTACAACTTCTCGACCAAAAGTAATCTTTAGTCAAAATACCAACTTTGATACAATGACTCAATCCATTTACTACAACAGTCAATTTTCGACCAAAAAGTCAACTTTGGCCAAAAAAGTCAATTCTTTACCTAATGACCACCCTATCGACCCAATATAAAAACCTTCGACCAAAAAGTCCACATTAATCTAAATGGTCACTTTTCGATCTAATGACGCATCACTTTACGCAATGGGTCAACTTTTGACCAAAAGTTCAGTTTTGCTTAAAATAAATAATTTTTGACTTAATGACCAATTATTGACCCAATAAGTCAATCTCTGACCAAAAAAATTAAATTTGGTCTAAATGGTCAATCTCGACCTAATGACCAACCCATCGAACTAATCGGTCAACTTTCGACCAAAAAGTCAACTATGGTCAAAATGACCAATCTTCAACCTAATGACTCAATATGCCTTTTTCGACAAAAAAGTCAATTTGAGTCAAAATAAGTCAATTTTCGACATAATGTCCAACTCATTGGTCAATATGTCAAACTTTGACCAAAAAGTCAATTTTGGTCAAAATAGTCAATTTTTGACATAATGACCACTCAATTGACCTAATAGGTTAACTGTTAACCAAAAAGTTAATTTTGTCAAAATGTTTACCCAATGACCAACCCATTGACCCAATCTGTCAACTTTTGACCAAAAATTTAATTTTGGTTAAAATAGTCAATTTTTGACGTAATGTCCAATTATTGACCCAGCAAGCCAATCTCTGAACAAAAAGTTAACTTTGGTTAAAATGGTCAATGCTTGACCCAATGACCAACCCATTGACCAAATAGATCAACTTTTGACCAAAAATTCAACTTTGGTCAAAATGATCAATCATCGACCCAATGACCAACCCATCGTACAACAGTCAACTTTCGACCAAAAAGTCAATTTCAGTCAAAGTAGTCAATTTTTTAATTAATTACCAATTATCGATCTCAATAAGTAAATCTCTCGACTAAAAGTCAACTTTGGGTCAAAATACCAATCTTTGACACAATGACAAACCCATTGACCCAAAAGGTTAACATTTGACCAAAAAGTTAATTTTGGTCAAAATAGTCAATTTTTTACCTAATGACCACCCATTAACCCAATAGGTCAACTTAAGAACAAAAAGTCAACTTTGGACAAAATGGTCAATTTTTGACCCAATGACCAACCTATTGAACCCAATAGGTCAACTTTTGACCAAAAAGTCATCTTTGGTCAAAATGATCAATTCTTGACCCAATTTCCAACTCATTGACCAACAGTAAATTTTAACCAAAAAGTCAACTTTGGTCAAAATGGTCAATTTTTAACATATAGACCAAAATAGACAATTTTTGAATTAATGACCAATTATTAACTCAATAAGTCAATCTCTAACTAAAAAGTCAACTTTGGACAAAATGGTCAATCATTGACCCAATGACAAACTCAATGACCCAATAGATCAACTTTTGACCAAAAAGTCAACTTTGGTCAAAATGGGTAATTTTCTACCTAATGACTAAGCCATTGACCCAATAGATCAACTTTTGACCAAAAAGTCTTCTTCAGTCAAAATGGTCAATTCTTGACCCAATTAACAACTCGTTGACCAAATATGTCAACTTTTGACCAAAAAGTTAACTTTGGTCAAAATGGTCAATTTCTGACCCAATGACCATCACGTTGACCCAATGGATCAACCTTTGACTAAAAATTTAATTTAGGTCAAAATAATCAATGTTTGTCCTAATGACCAATTATTGACCTAATAAGTCAATTTCTGACCAAAAAATCAACTTTAATCAAAATGGTCAATCCTTAATTCAATGACCAACCCATTGACCCAATAGGTCAAAATTTGACCAAAAAGTCAATTTTGGTCGAAATTCTCAATCTTTTACGCAATGACTAACTCATTGACCCAATAGGTCAACTTTTGACCAAAAAGTCAACTTTGGTGAAAATTGCTAATCCTCGACCCAATGACCAACCCATTGACTCAATAGATCAACTTTTTGACCAAAATGTTAATTTGGGTAAAAATTGTCAATTTTTGACCTAATGACCACCCATTAACCCAATAAGTCAACATATGACCAAAAGTCAAGTTTGGTAAGAATGGTCAATTTCGACCCAAAGGACCGACTCATTAACCCAATACAGTTAACTTTCGACCAAAAAGTCAACTTCGATCAAAATGGTCAATTCTCGACCCAATGACTAACCTATAGCACCCAATAGGTCAACTTTTGACAAAAATAGTAAATTTTTTACTTAATGACCAATTATCGACCCAATAAGTCATTCTCTCGACCAAAAGATCAACTTCGTCAAAATCAGTCCAATCCTCGATGACAAACCCATCAACCTAACAGTCAACTTTCGACCAAGAAGTGAACTTTAGTAAAAATAGACAATCCTCGACACAATGACCCTTCGACAAAACAGTCAATTTTCGACCAAAAAGTTAATTTTAGTCAAAATAATCAATTTTTTACCTAATGACCACCCTATCGACCCAATATGTCAACTTTCGACCATAAAGTCAACTTTAATCAAAATGGTCAATTTTCGACCCAATGACCACCTCATCGACCCAATCAGTCAACTTTCGACCAAAAATTCAAGATTCGTCAAAATAGTACAATTTTCGACCGAATGACTAATTATTGATCCAATAAGTCAATCTATGACCAAAAAGTTAAATTTGGTCAAAATGGTCAATCCTTGACCCAATGACCAACCCATTGACCCAATCGGTGAACTTTTGACCAAAAAATAAACTTTGGTCAAAATGGTCAATCTTTGACCCAATGACCCAACAGGTCAACTTTGACCAAAAAGTCAATTTTGGTCAAAATAGTCAAATTTTGACATAATGTCCAACTCATTGGTCAATATGTCAAATTTTGACCAAAAAGTTAATTTTGGTCAAAATAGCACTTAATACCTAATGACTACCCAATCGACCCAATAGTTTAACTTTATCCAAAAAGTTAACTTTTGTCAAAATGGTCAATTTCTGACCCAATGACCAACCCATTGACCCAATATGTCAACTTTTGACAAAAAAGTTAATTTGGGTCAAAATAGTCAAATTTTAACGTAATGATCAATCCAGTGGCCTAATAGGTTAACTTTTGACCAAAAAGTTAATTTTGGTAAAAATAGTCAATTTTTGAATTAATGACATTTATTGACCCAATTAGTGAATCTCCGACCAAAAAGTCAACTTTGGTCAAAATGGTCAATCTCGACCCCATGACAAACTCGTTGACCCAAAAGGTCAACATTCGACCAAAAAAGATAATTTCAGTCAAAATAATCAATTTCGACCTAATGATCACCCATTAACCCAACAGTCAACTTTTCGAGCAAAAATCAACTTTGGTTAAAATGGTCAATTTTTGACCGAATGACCAACCCATTGACCCAATATGTCAACTTTTTACCAAAAAGTAACCTTTGGTCAAAATGGTCAATTCTTGACACAACTATCAATTCATTGACCAAATATGTCAACTTTTGACCAAGAAGTCAACTTTGGTCAAAATGGTCAATTTCCGACCCAATAACCAACCCGTTGACAAAATGGGTTAACTTTTGACAAAAAAATTTAATTTTGGTCAAAATAGTAAATGTTTGACCTAATGACAAATTATCGACTAAATAACTCAATCTCTTGACTAAAAAGTCAATTTTTGTCAAAATGGTCAATCTTCGACCTAATGACAAACCAATCGACCTAATAGTCAACTTTTGACCAAAAAGTCAATTATGGTCCAAAATAGCCACTTTTTCGACCTAATGACCACCCATTTACCAAATCAGGTCAACTTTCGACCAAAATGTCCACTTCGATCAAAATGGTCCATTTTCGATCGAATGACTAACCCATCGACCTAAAAGATCAACTTCTGACAAAAAAGTCATCTTCGGTCAAAATGGTCAATTGTTGACCATTTTACCATCTCATCGCCCCAAATAGACAACTTTCGACAAAAAAGTCAAGTTTGGTTAAAATGGTCAATTTCTCGACCCAATGACCACCTTATCAATCTAATGGGTCAACTTTTGACCAAAAATTTAATTTTTTTCAAAATAATCAATTTTTAACCTAATGACCAATTAATGACCGAATAAGTTAGTCACTTATCGAAAAGTCAACTTTAGTCAAAATGGACAATCCTTGACCCAATGACCAACCCATTGAATCTAATAAGTCAACTCATCGACCAAATAGATAACTTTGCTCAAATGATGAATCCTTGACACAATGACTAACTCATTGACTCAATAGGTAAATTTTTGACCATAAAGTCAATTTTTCTCAAAATAGTCATTTTTTGACCTAATGACCAATTATAAACCCAGTAAGCCAATCTCTGTCCAAAAAGTTAACTTTGGTCAAAATGATCAATCCTTGACCCAATGACCAACCCATTGTCCTAATAGGTCAACTTTTAACCAAATAGTCGATTTTGGTCAAATTAGTCAGATTTTGGTCAAAATAGTCAAATTTTGAATTATTGACCTATTATTGACCCAATAAGTCAATCTCTGACCAAAATGTCAACTTTGGTCAAAATGGTCAATCCTTGACCAAATCGGTCAACTTTTGACCAAAAAGTCAATTTTGGTCAAATAAGTCAATTTTTGACCTAATGACCACCCATTGACCAAATAAGTTAACCTTTGACCAAAAAGTCAACTTTGGTTAAAACAAATCAATTTTTTTCCTAACGACCAACCCTTTCGATCTAATCAGTCAACTTTTGCATCAAAAAAGTCATATTTGGTCAAAATGATTAATTCTTAACCAAAAAGATCAACTTTTGACTAAAAAGTCAACTTTGGTTAAAATGATCAATTTCTGACCCAATGACTACTTATCAATCTAAATGGGTTAACTTTTGACCAAAAATTCAATATTTTGAACAAAAATTTTATTTTGGTTAAAATAGTAAATTTTTGACCTAATGACCAGATATTGACCCAATAAGTCAATCTCTGACCAAAAAGTCAACATTGGTCAAAATGGTTAATCCTTGACCCAATGACAAACACATCGAACCTAACAGTCGACTTTCGACCAAAAAGTCAATTTTGGTCAAAATAGCCAATTTTTGACCTAATGACAACCAATTGACCCAATAGGTCAACCTTTGACCAAAAAGTCAACTTTGGTCAAGATGCTCAATTTTTGACCCATTGAACGCCCATTTGACTCAATGGGTTAACCTTTGACCAAAAGTTTAATTTTGGTCAAAATGATCAATTTTTGACCTAATGACCAATTATTGACCGAGTAAGCCAATCTCTAACCAAAAAGTCAACTTTGGTAAAAATGGTCAATCCTTGACCTAATGACTAACCCATTGACCAAAAAGGTCAACTTTTGACCGCAAAAGCCAACTTTGGCCAAATGATCCATCTCGACTCCAATGAACAAACCCTTTGACCTAATTGGTCAACTTTTTACTAAAAAGACAATTTTAGTCAAAATATTCAATTTTTAAAGTAATGACAAATTATTTGCCCAATAAGTCAATCTCTAAACAAAAAGTCAACCTTGGTCAAAATGGTCAATTCTTGAACCAATGACAAACTCATTGACCCAATAGGTCAACACTTAACCAAATAGTTAATTTTGGTCAAAATAGTCAATTTTTGACTTAATGGCCACCCATTGACCCAATAGGTCAACTTTTGACCAAAAAGTCAATTTTTGACCCAATGACCACCCATTGACCTAATATATTAACATTTAACCAAAAGGTCATATTTGGTCAAAACGGTCAATTCTTGACCAAATTACCAACTCATTCACCAAAAAGGTCAACTTTTGACCAAAAAGTCAACTTTGATCAAAATGGTCAATTTCATACCCAATGACTACCCCGTTAACTCTAATGAGTTAACTTTTCGACCAAAATTCACTATCGGGTCAAAGTATTTTGTTTTCGACCTAGTGACCAACTATCGACCCAACAAGTCAACCTCTTTCCAAAAAGTCAACTTTGGTAAAAAATATCAATCCTCGACCCAATGACAAACTCATCGACATAATAAGTCAACTTTCGACCAAATAATCAATTTAGTCAAAATAATCAATTTTGATCGAATGACCACCCATCGACCCTATGAGTCAACCTTTGACCAAAAAGTCAACTTTGGTCAAAATGGTCAATTTTTTACCCAATGACCAACCCATCGAACCCAAAAGATCAATTTTCGACCAAAAGACATCTTACGTAAAATGGTCAATTTTCTGACTAAATTACTAACTCATCGACCAAATAAAGTCAACTTCGACCAAAAAGTCAACTTCGTCAAAATGGTCAATTTACGAACTAACGACTACCCCGTCGACCTAATCGTCAACTTTTGACCAAAAATTTAATTTTGGTGAAGATATTCAATTTTTAACCAAATGATCAAAATAGCCATTTTTGGAATTAATGACCAATTATTGACCCAATAAGTCAATCTCTCACGAAAAAGTCAACTTTGGTCAAAATAGTCAATCCTTGACCCAATGACAAACCTGTTGACCCAATATGTCAACTTTTAACCAAAAAGTCAATTTTGGTCAAACTAGTCAATTTTCAAACTAATGACGACCCATTGCTACAATAGGTCAACTTTTAACCAAAAAGTCAACTTTGGTCAAAATGGTCAAATTTTGACCCAATGACCAACCCATTGACCTAATAGATCAACTTTTGACCAAAAGTCATCTTCGGTCAAAATGGTCTATTTTTAACTCAATTACTTTCTCATTTACCAAATAGGGTAACTTTTGACCAAAAAGTCAACTTTGGTCAAAATGGTCAATTTCTGACCCAATGACCACTCCGATGACCCCTTGGATCAACTTTTGACTAAAAAATTAATTTTGGTCAAAATAATCAATTTTTGACCTAATGACCGATTATTGAACAATTAAGTCAATCTCTGACCAAAAAGTCAACTTTAGTCAAAATGCTCAATACTTGACCCAATGGCTAACCCATTGACCCAATATGTCAACTTTTGACCAAAAAGTCAATTTTGGTCAAAATAACAACTTCGACTCCAATGACCAATTATCGACCCAAAGAAGCCAATCGCCGACCAAAAAGTCAACTTCGTCAAAATATTCAATCCTCGACCCAATGACCAACCCTCGACCAAATAGCTCAACTTTTTAACCAAAAGTCAACTTTGGTCAAAATGATCAATTTCTGACCCAATGACCACCCCGTTGACCCAATGAGTCAACTTTCGACCAAAAATTTAATTTTGGTCAAAATAATCAATTTTGACCTAACGACCAATTATTGACCCAATAAGTCAATTTCTGACCAAAAAATCAACTTTAATCAAAATGGTCTATCCTTGATCCAATCACAAACCCATTGACCCAATAGGTCAACTTTTGACCAAAAAGTCAATTTTTGTTGAAATTGTCAATCTTTTACGCAATGACCAACCCATAGACCCAATAGGTCAACTTTTGACCTAATGACCACTCCATTAACCCAATAAGTAAACTTTTGACCAAAAAGTCATGTTTGGTTAAAATGGTCAATTTCTGACCCAGTGACCGACCCATTAATCCTATAGGTTAACTTTTGACCAAAAAGTCAACTTTGGTCAGAATGGTCAATCCTTGACCCAATGACCAACCTATGCGACTCCAATAAGTCAAATTTCGATGAAAATAAGAAATTTTCGACATAATAACCAATTATCGACCTAATAAGTCAATCTCCGACCAAAAGGTTAACTTTGGTCAAAATGGTCAATGCTCGACCCAATGACCAACCCATCGACCTAATAAATCAACTTTTCGACCAAAAAGTAAACTTTAGTCAAAATAGTCAATCCTCGACACAATGACCAACCCATCGACACAATAGCTCAATTATCGAACAAAAAGTTAATTTTGGTCAATATAGTCAATTTTTAACCTAATGACCACCTTATCGACCCAATATATCAACTTTCAACCAAAAAGTCAACTTTAGTCAAAATGGTCAATTTCTGATCCAATGACCACCTTATCAATCTCAATGGGTCAACTTTCGACAAAAAATTTAGATTTACTCAAAATGCACAATTTTTTACCTAATGACCACTTATCGACCCAATAAGTCAATCTCTCGACCAAAAAGATAAATTTGGTTAAAATGGTTAATCCTCGACCTAATGACCAACCCATCGACCCAATCGGTCAACTTTCGACCAAAATTTCAACGATTGTCACAAATGACTAATCTTCGACCCAATGACCCAATAGTCAACTTTCGACCAAAAAGTCGCTTTGGTCAAAATTGTCAATTTTCGACATAATGACCAACTAATCGGTCCAACATGTCAATTTTCGACCAAAAAGTCAATTTTGGTCAAAATAATCAATTTTCGACCTAATGACCAACCAATCGACCTAATAAAGTTAACTTTCGACCAAAAAGTCATCTTTTGTCAAAATGGCCAATTACTGACCCAATGACCAACCCATTGACCCAATAGGTCATCTTTTGACCAAGAAGTTAATTTTTGTCAAAATAGTCATTTTTTGACATAATGACCAATTATTGAACCAGTGACCCAATGACCAAAAAGTCAATGCTTGACCCAATGACCAAAATAGCCAATCTCTGACTAAAAAGTCAACTTTGGTCAAAATGGTCAATGCTTGACCTAATGACCAACCCATTAACCAGATAGGTCAACTTTTGACCAAAAAGTCAACTTAGGTCAAAATGATCAATCCTTAACCCAATGACCAACCCATTCGCCTAATAGGTCAACTTTTGACCAAAAAGTCAATTTTGGTCAAAATAGTCAAATTTTGAATTAATGACGAATTATTGACCCAATAAGTCAATCTCTGACCAAAAAGTCAAATGTGGTCAAAATGGTCAATCATTGACCCAATGACAAACCCATTGACCCAAAAGGTAAACATTTGACCAAAAAGTCAATCTTGGTTAAAATAATCAATTTTTGACATAATAAACACACATTAACCCAATAGGTTAACTTTTAAAGAAAAAGTCAACTTTGGTTAAAATGGTCAATTTTTTACCCAATAACCATCCCATTGACCCAATTGGTCAACTTTTGACCAAAAAGTAATCTTTGTTCAAAATGGTCTATTCTTGACCCAATTATAAAGTCTTTGACCAAATAGGTCAACTTTTGACCAAAAAGTCAACTTTGGTTAGAATGGTCAATTTCTCGACCCAATAACCACCCCGTTGACCCAATGGGTTAAATTTTACAAAAAAATTCAATTTTGGTCGAATAGATCAACTTTCGACTTAATGACCAATTATCGACTCAATAACTCAATCTCTGACCAAAAAGTCAACTTTGGTCAAAATGGTCAATCTTGACCCAATGATAAACCCATTGACCCAATAAGTCAACTTTTGACCAAAAAGTCAATTATGGCCAAAATAGTCAATTTTTTTTTCCTAATGACCACTCATTGACCCAATAGGTCAACTTCTGATCAAAAAGTCAACTTTGGTCAAAATGGTCAATTTTTGACCCAATGACCAACCCATTGACCCAAAAGATCAACTTTTTACTAAAAAGTCATCTTCAGTCAAAATGGTCAATTCTTGACCCAATTACCATCTCATTGCCCAAATAGGTCAACTTTTAACCAAAAAGTCAACTTTGATCAAAATGGTCAATCCTTAAGCCAATGACCAACCCATTGACCCAATTGGTTAACTTTCAACCAAAAAGTCAATTTTGGTCAAAATAGTCAACTTTTTGGCCTAATGACCACCCATTAACCCAATAGGACAACTTTTGACCAAAAAGTCTATTTTGGTCAAAATGGTCAATTTTTGACCCAATGACTAACCCATTGTCCCAGTTGATCAAATTTTGACCAAAAAGTCATCTTCGTTCAAAATGGTTAATTGTTGATCCAATTACCAACCCATTGACCAAATAGGTCAACTTTTGATCAAAAAGTTAACTTTGGTCAAGATGGTCTATTTCTGACCCAATGACTACCCCGTTGAACCAATGGGTCAAGTTTTGACCAAAAATTTAATTTTGGTCAAAATAATCATTTTTTAACCTAATGACCAATAAAGACCCAATAAGTCAATCTTTGACCCAATGAACAACCCATTGACCCAAGAGGTCAACTTTTGATCAAAAGTCAACTTTGGTCAAAATGGTCAATCCTTGACCTATTGACCAACCCATTAACCCAATAATTTAACTTTAGACCAAAAATCAATTTTGGTCAAAATAGTCAATATTTGACCTAATGACCAATTATTGTCCCAAAGTAAGTCAATCTCGACCAAAATGTAAACTTTGGTCAAAATGGTCAATCCTCACCCAATGACCAACTCATCGATCTAATAGTCAACTTTTGACCAAAAAGTCATCTTCAGTCAAAAGGATCAATCCTTGACCCAATGACCAACCCATTGGCCTAATAGGTCAACTTTTGACCAAAAAGTCAATTTTGGTCAAAATAGTCAATTTTGGACAAAATAGTCAATTTTTAAATTAATCACAAATTATTGACCAAATAAGTCAATCTCTGACCAAAAAGTCAACTTTGGTCAAATAGATCAATCCTTAACCCAATGACAAACTCATTGACCCTATAGGTCAACTTTTTATTAAATAGTTAATTTTGGACAAAATAGTCAATTTTTGACTTCATGACCACCCATTAACCCAATTGGTCAACTTTTGACCAAAAAGTCCACTTCGGTCGAAATGGTCAATTTTTGACCCAATGACCACCCATTGACCCAAAAGGTCAACTTTTGACCAAAAAGTCATCTTTGGTCAAAATGGTCAATTCTATACCAAATTACCAAGTTATTGACCAAATAGGTCAACTTTTGACCAAAAAGTCAACTTTAGTCAAAATGGTCAATTTTTGACCCATTGACCCAAAAGATCAACTTTTGACTAAAAAGTAATCTTTGGTCAAAATGGTTAATTCTCGACGCAATTACCACCTCATGTAACCAAATCGGTCAACTTTTCGATTAAAAAGTCAACTTCGGTCATAATGGTCAATTTCTAACCCAAGGACTACACTTCGTTGACCTAATGGGTCAACTTTTGACCAAAAATTTATTTTTTCAAAATAATTAGTTTTTGACCTAATGACCAATTATTGACCTAATAAGTCAATCTGTGACCAAAAAGTCAACTTTGGTCTAAATGGTTAATCCTTAACCTAATGACCAACCAATTGACCCAATAGGTCAACTTTTGACCAAAATGTCAACTTTGCTCAAAATTATGAATCCTTGACCTAATGACCAACCCATTGACTCTTAGGTCAACTTTTGACCAAAAAGTCAATTTTAGACAAAATAAACAATTTCGACATAATGACCAATTATCGATCGAGTAAGTCCAATCTCTCGACCAAAAAGTTAACTTTCGTTAAAATGGTCAATCCTCGACCCAACGACCAACCCATCGACTCAACAGTTAAAGTTCGACTAAAAGTCAACTTTGGTCAAAATGACCAATCCTTGACCCAATGACCAACCCATTAGCCTAATAGGTCAATTTTTAACAAAAAAGTCAATTTTTGGTCAAAATAGTCAATTTTTGAATTAATGACCAATTTTTAACCCAATAAGTCAATCTCTGACCAAAAAGTCAACTTTGGTCAAAATGGTTAATCCTTGACCCAATGAGAAACCCATTAACCCAATAGGTCAACTTTTGACCAAAAATTCAATTTTGGTCAAATAAGTCAATTTTTGACCTAATGACCTCCCATTGACCCAATAGGTCAACTTTTGACCAAAAAGTTAACTTTGGTTAAAATGGTTAATTTTTTCCTAAATGACCAACCTATTGACCCACTAGGTCAAATTTTGACCAAAAAATTCATATTTGATCAAAATGGACAATTCTCAACCCAATTACCCACTCATCGACCAAACAGTCAACTTTCGACCAAAAAGTCAACTTTAGTCAAAATGGTCAATTTATACCCATGACCACTCCGTCAATCTAATCGGGTTAACTTTTCGACCAAAATTCATTATTTCTAACAAAAATTCTATTTCGTCATCATAGTTAATTTTCGAATTAATGACCAATTATCGACCCAATAAGTTAATCTCTAACCAAAAAGTCAACTTCGTCAAAATGGCTCAATCCTCGACCCAATGATGTACGCATCGACCCAATAAGTTAACTTTCGACCAAAAAGTCAATTTCGTCAAAATAACAATTTTCGACATAATGACCACCCATTGACCGAATAGGTCAACTTTTGACCAAAATGTCAACTTTGGTCAAAATTGTCAATTTTTGACCCAATGACCAACCCATTGACCCAATAGATTAACTTTTGACGAAAAAGTCATCTTCAGTCAAAATGGTCAATTCTTAACTCAATTACCAACTCATTGACAAAATATGTCAACTTCTGACCAAAAAGTCAATTTTGGTCAAAATGGTCAATTCTTTACCCTATGACCACCCCGTTAACCCAATGGGCCGACTTTTGACAAAAAATTTAATTTTGCTCAAAATAATCAATTTTTGACCTAATGACTAATTATTGACCCAAAAAGTCAATCTCGACCAAAGTTAGCTTTGGTCAAAATGGTCAACTTCGACCTAATGACCAATTCATCAATCTAACAAGTTAACTTTGACCAAAAAGTCAACTTTAGCCAAAATGCGTCAATCCTCGAGCCAACGACCACCCCATCGACCCAATAAAGTCAACTTCACCAAAAAGTCAATTTTGGTCAAAATAGTCAATTTTTGACCTAATGACTACCCATTAACCCAATAGGACAACTTTTGACCAAAAAGTCAAATTTTGTCAAAATGGTCAATTTTTGACCCAATGACTAACCCATTGTCCCAGTAGATAAAATTTTGACCAAAAAGTTATCTTCATTCAAAATGGTTAATTCTTGACCCAATTACCAACTCATCGACCAAATAAAGTCAACTTTTGATCAAAAAGTCAACCTCGTCAATCATGACAATTTCTCGACCAATGACTACCCCATCGAACTAATGAGTCACCATTCGACTAAAAATTTAATTTCAGTCAAAATAATCAATTTTACCTAATGACCAATATTGAACTAATAAGTCAATCTTCGCCAAAAAGTCAACTTTGGTCAAAACGATCAATCTTCGACCTAATGAACAACCCATCGACTCAAACAGTCAACTTTCGACTAAAAAGTTAATTTCGTCAAAAAGGTCAATCCTCGAACTAATGACAACCCATCGACCCAATAATTCAACATTAGCACCAAAAACGAAATTTAGTCAAATTTGTCAACTTTCACCTAATGGCCAATTATTGTCCCAAAGAAGTCAATCTTCTCGACAAAAAAGTCAACTTCGGTCAAAATGGTCAATCCTCGAATCTAATGACCAACCCATCGACACAATCACCAATCTCGACCAAAATGTTATCTTCAATCAAAATGATCAATCCTCGACCCAATGACCAACCCATCATCTAATCAGTTAACTTTTAACCAAAAAGTTAATTTTATTCAAAATAATAATCTTCGAATTAACGACAAATTATTTACCCAATAAGTCAATCTCTCGACCAAAAGTCAACTTCTGTCAAAATAATAATCCTCGACTCTATGACAAACCCATTGACCCAATAGGTCAACTTTTGACCAAATAGTTAATTTGGTCAAAATAGTCAATTTTTGACTTATTGACCACCCATTAACCCAATTGGTCAACTTTTGACCAAAAAGTCCACTTTGGTCAAAATGGTCAATTTTTTACCTAATGACCACCCATTAACCTAATAGGTTAACTTTTGGCCAAAAAGCCATCTTTGGTCAAAATGGTCAATTCTAGACCTAATTACAACCTCATTGACCAAATAGGTCAACTTTTGACCAAAAGTCGACTTTGGTCAAAATGGTCAATTTCTGACCCTATGGCCACCTCGTCAATCTAACGGTTAATTTTGACAAAAATCACTTTTGGTCAAAAGAGACAATTTTTTACCTAATGACCAATTATTAACCCAAAGTCAATCTCCGACCAAAAAGTCAACTTCGTCAAAATTGTCAATCCTCGACCCAATGACAAATGCATCGACCTAATAGTCAACTTTCGACCAAATAGTCAATTTTTCGACCTAACAGTCAACTTTCAACAAAAAGTCAACTTTAATCAAAATGGTCAATTTTTTACCCAATGACCAACTGATCCATGAAGAAAATACCTGTTTTTATGCCTTGATTTTTATCAAATTTCTAAGGATATTATGCTTTAATGAAAGGTATTTTTGCGTTTTTGGATGTAGGTGATGCAAAAATGTTCAAAAAGGAAAAAAGGATGAAAAAGGAGCTAAAAGGAGCAAATATGGAGCCAAAATGCAAAATTGCTAAAATACTGGTTCGGCGCTTGGCGCCTGCGATCCAGTGCTTAAGCGCCGCTCGATACTAAATCTCGCGACGGCTTTCGTAACTACTTTCGCGATTATTTCGACTGCTAGAGTGGTTATCGGATCATCTAGAAGATCGCGCATTATTCCCGGATTATAGGACATGTGATACATTGTATTTAGACGCTTGGAAATCAGCCTGGATCGCGAAGAGGTCCGATCCAAAGTGAAGAGGTGCGAAGAATCGGATACGGAGTCCTGCGCCTAAGCGCCGTACACACTTTCTAAGATTCATCGAACTCGGACACATTTTGAAGAGGTGCTTGTGCAACCTCGAAGCCTATAAATAGAAGCCATTTCTACGAAAAAGAGGCCCCCAATCGCAGAGATAATTTTAATATAGTGGCCACACTTTTAGTTTACATTCCTTCATAAATTAGTGAGTTTATTTTATTTAGAGTTTGTATCGAGAGTTTGGAAGAGTTGGTGCTTTCGAAGTCTATTTCGCTTTGGAGTCGATGGAATCAGAGGTTCGATTGGAGAAACACTTGAGATAAGTATTTGTAATTTGATTCAAAGTTTTGTTTATATGTTTTGTTATTTAAATTCAATGTGTTCCGAGTAGTTACTTTACTTTCTCCTTTCAATTATGAAAAGATAAATAAGATAATATTAAATTTGTTGGAGAATTAAAAATTAAATATGTTTAAATATCGTGATGATATTAATACCGTATCTTAATTTACTATTTAAATCGGCTATTTAAATTGTTAAAATCGTTGAAGAATTTTGAGAACTGAAGGAGATGAATTCTCAACTAGTAGATATCACATGAATCCTGGGTAACGGAAGGCCTCTGTGCGGGTAATTCAAGGTGTAGTGCAAATAAATAGAAAAATATTATTCAATCGGCGTAGAATCGATAACTTTTTAGAGTGAAAAACTAAATTCTCGTAATTTGGTTTATAGAGAGGAACGGTCACTAAGTAGGCCGACCATACACACTATCGGACATCTAGTAGTGTGAGCCTCGTATTAACCCATTCTACTAATAATACATCCAGTACTCGATCTATAGATTAGCCAATATTCTTTATACTATCGAGCGAAGGTAAAGAATAGGAATGCTTCTATTCGGCACAATACCATAAAGTTATATTCTTCACGAATATTATATTATTTAGAAGTCTCTGGATTAATTGAAAGGAAGAAAGTTGTTTGCTTATTATTCTTTACATCACTCATTATTTTATTATTGCTTTAATTCTCGCATTTAGTGAATTAAATATTAAATTTATAACTTTAAAAGAAATACATAAAAATAAAATTAAAATATTTAAAAAAATCTATAAACCTCCTCGTGGATCGATACTCGGGGTCTTTATTTAAAGCCCTATATTACTTCGAAACGATACGTATACTCGCATAGTACCTCTAGGTGTAAAATATTTTTCATAAAATTATATTTATATACACTAGCCGTTATTATTATTTCGGTCAAAGTATCGGCTATAACATATTTTTGAAAGCATAAATTACCGCGTTGTTCGCGGATCGAGGTTAAGTTTTTGGCGCCTTCGCCGGGAGGGCAAATTTTTAGATTTTAAATATTTTATTTTATTTTTATTTATTTCTTTCTTTTATTTTCAAAATATAAAAATATAAAATACAAAAACATTTATAAAAACAAAAATATAAAAATAAAAAAAGTAAGTAGAGATTTTATTTCTTGCTATTTTATTTTACTTTTTATTTACTTTTTATGCGTAGTTCTCGATCTGAAGAATTTTTACCTTTTAGACTTCCGAATTAGAAAGAACTCGTTAGAAGAATTAAAAAAGGTAAAAAAATTCAAAAATATCAAGAGATGGCTAATTTACATAACAATTTACATAATCCAATCGAAATTAATGAGCAAAATGTTTACAAACTATTAAGGGATTATGCTAACCCTACAACTGATGAACTTCATAAAGTATTCAAATACCCGCCGTAGATGTTAATTCTTTTTGAGCTTAAACCATTTGTTATTCAAATGGTTTAAAATAATCAATTTGGGGGAACACCAAATGAGGATCCATATTTACACCTTGCTAGTTTTTTAGAACTTTCGTGCTACCTTTAAATATAACAATGTTTACGATGATGTCGTTAGACTTAGACTCTTTCCTTTCTCTTTAAGAGATAAAGCAAAGATGTGGTTAAACTCATTAGCAACAGTGTTCTATTAAAACATGGGTCGAAATGGCACAAAAATTCCTTGCTAAATATTTTCCTCCTTCTAAAACTCGCTAAATTAAGAAATGACATTACTTCATTTAGTCAATTCGATCGGAGAAAATTTATGAAACTCGGGAAATATTTAAAGAACTATTAAGAAAGTGTCCTCATCATGCTTTACCTCGATTGGTTAATTATTCAAACATTTTATAACGGACTTATTGGATCACTAAAATCAATAATCGATGCCGTCATGTTGAGGTTCTTTAATGGCTAAATCATTCAAGAAGCTTATACTTTAATCGAAGAAATGGCTAACAATAATTTTCAATGGCTTTCTGAAAGGATTAATCCTAAAAGAATGGCAAGTATTCATGATAATGAAGCCTTTTCTATCTTAGATTCACAAGTAGCAGCAATATCTAAGAAATTAGATAATTTTGCTATCAATGTATCACATAACAACTCTGCTAATGTGGAAGATTCTCAAACTATTAAAACTCTACAAGCTATAGCTAGTAAAAATAACCCTTATTCAAATTATTATAATCCTGGATGGCAAAATCACCCTAATTTTAGCTGGAATAATTCACAACAATAATGGGGTAATAATCAATCTCATCCAACTGGAACAATCAAGTAAATTCAAACTATAAACATCTTGGATTTAATAATCAACAGAAAAAGTTATCTATAGAAGAATTAATTTTACAATTGAGTAATTAATAAAAAAATCAAAACACTGCTACTCGTAATATCGAGAATCAAATAAGGACAAATCGCTAATTTAATTATTTACGTACCCACAGAACACTTCCTGTAATGTTGAAATCAATCCAAAAGAAACCGGAAAAGAACATGAACATGCTAAGGCCGTACAACTTAGAAGTGGAAAGGAATTAAAAGAAAGAATTCGAATTAAATTGAAAATGAGATCGAGGTTGAAAAGATCGAAAAACCTAAAGAAACTCCTTCTCCTAAGTAAAGATCGATCGTTATTTCGTTAAGGTGGAAGTCGAAAACCACCACCACCTTTTCCTCAAAGATTAAAATAGCAGTAAGCTTGATCATCAATTTTCTAAGTTCTTTAAAATTTTTAAGAAACTTACTATTAACATACCTTTTGCCGAAGCTTTGGAACGTATGCCAACTTATGCAAAATTTATGAAGGATATTTTAGTAAGAAACGAAATTTGAAGCTTTGAAACTATTACATTAAGTGAAGAATGTAGTGCAATAATTCAAAAGAAATTAACTCGTAAACTTAAAGATCCCTGGAAGTTTCACTATACCTTGTGCTATCGGAGAAAAATTTTGTGGAAAAGCTTTATGTGATTTAGGAGTAAGTATTAATCTCATGCCATTTTCTATTTTTCGAAGGTTAAATTTAGGAGAGATTACTCCCACCACTGTAACCCTTCAGTTAGCTGATAGATCTATCACTTACCCTAAAGGAGTTATGGAGGATGTTCTTGTTAAAGTGGATAAATTTATTTTCCCTATGGATTTCATTGTACTTGATATGGAAGAAGATAAAGAAATACCAATTATTTTAGGGAGACCTTTTCTAGCTACCGGATGGGCTATGATTGACATGCAAAAAGGAGAATTAACTATGAGAGTTAATGATCAAGAGATTAAATTCAATGTCCTTAAATCAATGAACTACCCTGATAAAGAAAAATGCTATCGAATGGATATTATCGATTATATAATCGAAAAACATTATCAAGAAAAATGTAAAGTCATTTCGAAAAAAAATTGAATTATTAACTGAAAAAAATGAAGAACTAAAAGAAGAAAAATTATTTAAAGAAACTCATTATATTAAAGATAACTGGGAAATTTTGGACATAACTCAAAATGATATACTTTTACCCTCGATTAAAAAATCCCCTGAACTGGAATTAAAAATGTTACTCGCACATTTAAAGTATGCTTTTCTTGCAAATTCATTAACTTTACATGTTATTATTTCTTCTAAACTAAGCTTAGATCAAGAAGAAAAATTAATAGGAGTGTTGAAGAATTATAAGAAAGCTTTTGGTCGGACTATTACCGATATAAGAGGAATAAGCCCTTCCATCCGTATGCCTAGGATTTTAATGGAAGAAGATTTTAAACCTACTATCGAACCTCAAAGAAGATTAAATCCTATCATGAAAGAGGTTGTTAAAAAATAAATTTTAAAATGGTTAGATGCCGGAATTATTTACCCTATTTCGGATAATCAACTTGGGTGAGTCCTATTCATCGTATTCCGAAGAAAGGAGGATGATTTTGAAAATAATTTTAAGTTTGAAAATTTTAAGATATAAAATCAAACAGATCTCACATCCCAAATAGTTTATATAAACGAACGCCTCATCACAAACCGAGTATCTATCCCGAGGAATGGATGCACTGCTTGATAATGGGACTCGATTAAATAAACTAAAAGATTTGTGGCATCCTTTTAGTCTGCGAACCAATTTTATAAGCCGACAAGTTCCCCTGCTTAATATAAAGGAATTAATCAGAGTTTATATTACCTGGGTTCTTAAAGTTCCCTATAAGGGAAAGCCCCTATAGTTGATTACATCCTAAATGTCCGAAGACACTTAAGAAAACTCTCGATAATGATCAGTGGTTTTGCTCCCAAGAATTTCAAAGTTTAAGGTTTTCAAATGATTGGATTTTGGAAATTTTAATAGGAAATAGCTCAAATTTGGAACAGTTTATTTTAAGAGTCCAATGGTAGAAAGGTAGGAGAAGCTAAAGATCCAAGATGAATCTTGGCAACTTACCAAACTTTTCTATGATTGGGTTTCAATTTGAGAGTTTATTTAATGTTTCAGTCCTGCCAGTTTTAATTAATTAGGACTTGTATTTGTATGATATAATAACACAAATAGCCTCTAAGATGTGAGAGTTTATGTCGTACCAAACGACTACCTCGGAGTCCTAAGACCGGTTAAGGCTTAATTTTCATAACATAATTATGCAAAAGCCTAACGAAAAGTTGAGGATTTATGTTGCACTAAGGAAACTACCTTGAAATCCTATGGCTTTGTTATTTAATGCTAAGAAAGATTTAGCTGAAGTAGACACAAGTTTTGCTGATGAAGATGGCCGTGTCGCCCACCGTGTTCGAAGCTCCTCGTTGTTGCAGAGGTTCGTTTTAGAAGGTGACAATCAAGAGACGAGAGAAGTGTTCTGGTTTAGAGAGGTTGAAAATTGAGATGGTTTAATGTTTTAATTAAAACAAATCTTAAATTTGATTAAGCAGAACCGATTAAGATCCCACAGTTCCGTCATCCCGGCACCGCTATTTTCATCGGATTCACTTAGTCCAAATGAATTTGCTAAACTCTGGCTTCATGTGGCTTATACATGGCTTCATGGCTCACATTAGGCTTGGTAAGAGTTTGGTCAATTTTCATGGAAAAGGGTTTTAGGAATTTTTGGAAATTTTGGGGTTATTTGATGGGATTTGGCATAATACCATTTTGGTTCGATTTTCATGATGGATTTAAGCACTTAGTGGAGTGATATTAATCGAGCGAGGATGAGATGAGATTGTAATGTGGGCTTTAGGATGGGTTCGGGCTTTTAAAATTGGGTAAAGTGCGGCTTTAAAAATGGTTTAAGGGAATGGGCTTTTATGTTTCAAAATGGGATTTTAGATGAAAATTTTGCAAAGGTTAATGTCTAATAAATGTCGAGTTTAGTTTAAGGATGTGTCATGAGTGATTTGGATCAATCTCGAGGTGGTTTGGAATCGAATCGAGTCTAAATCGGGTCTCTTTAGCGATAGTGGTCAAAATAGGTCAAAATGGACTAACTTGGGCTAAGGTTGGGCTAATGTCGAAATCGATGTAAAATTAATGTCGAGAAATATTTACGGGAGTGTTTCAAAGAGGTTTCAACCTCGGTTGGGTTTTAATCTTCGGATTCTGGGCCTATTCGGGGTTAGGTTCGGGTGTAGGCCCATTTAGGAAATTTCGGGTTCGGGTTGAAATCGAGTAGGGCTTGGGTCCAAATTTTGGGCAAATTATGTTAGTTGTTTTGTTCAGGGGATGTTAGGAAGGTTTTAGAAAAGATTCGGGTCAATCGGATCGAATCGGGTTGGCTCGGGCTAAGTTCGGGTCATGGGCCAAAATTGGGCCTTAAGCTAAAAAGTGAAATTTGATTCAAATGTCAATCAAATCGACTTGGATTTGGTCTAGATTGATATCGGGATATTGAATTGAAGTATAAAATTGAATCGGACCAAAATCATGCGGTCAATCGGAGTGATTCGCTCGACATCGGGTTCACTTTGGGTTAAAATGGGTCAAATTAGTGGGTTTTGTTAAAAGTGGGGTAAATTGGCAAAATTGGCCTATGGTGTAGTCGAACAAAATGAAATCGGGAATATCCGGGATTTCCGGATTTTTCCGAGAATTTTTGGGTCAAGAGGGGCATTTTGGTAATTTGAGGGTATCGGGGTATTTTTGGAAATTTTGGTATTTTTGGCCGTAAATGATCAATTTGATTGGTGGGGAAATGTTTAAGGTTGATTTTGGAAAAGTTTTGGGTGATTTGGAAATTTTGGTGGTTTCGTGTAGCTCCAAGTGGCTTTTAGTAGTTTCGGTGTCCGGCTCTGGGTCAAAAATCGAAATTTTGGAAAAATGGAAATCGAGCAAGTGTGAGTGAAATGGAATCATTTTGGCTGAGTCATGAAGCCATATTAAGCCCATAGAGCTATGAGAGGACTCATTCGAGGCATTCACTATGTTATTCCTAACCCTCTTAACAGGGCTTGGGGTTAAAGACCATCCATGTGAATTACCTACATGAGTCAAGAGGTCAAGTTGGGTGAGAGTGTGGGTTTTAGGATTTGGAATGTGTGTGTGAGAGTGTAGTGTATGTGTAAGTCAGCCCTCACTGCACCAGTGCCACCTGTGGTGATTCTAAGGCCAAAGAGTCCCATAGGGAACTCATCCTTTAAACCTCCACATTCGATCTCAACCCTCCAAGCGACTCGTGGCGATGACTTGGGGGTTTACAATCAAGCACATAGTGGTTTGCAGGGAGTTAAGAAGTGGCTTGAATTCTAAAGGATGGGTCCCAATTCTAGTCCTCTAGGATTGTCAAAGGAAGAGCCTAAGGCTAGATCCTAAGCACTAAAGAGAAAAGGGAAGACCTCATCAAAAATGAGGTCAACAATACATTGCATTTGGATGCTCCAAAACTGTTTTAATTGCGAAGAGGTGCGAGCCAAAGTGAAGAGGTGCGAAGAACTGGACATTGTGTCCGGCGCCAGCGCGTAACTCGGCGCCTGTGCGCCAAACCGACCTTCTAAGATTCATCGAATGTGGACATGTTTTCAAGAGGTGCCTCAAGGCAACTCTCGAAGCCTATAAATGGAGGTCCATTTCTTTAGAAAACGTGCCCCTCCCATCGTACCCCTTCTCTTATCTACTTTAGGATCTCTCATCCTTAGAGAGAGAATTAGAGAGAGAAATTTAGGACCACTTTTGTTTAGTTTAGTGAGTTTATTTTCAAGTTATCGCATACGGAGTTCATTACACCGTGGAGTCGTAGGAATCGAGGATCTCGTAGAAGAAATATTTCGAGATAGGTATATTTTTACATTCGATTCAAAGTTTAATTATCATGTTTTGTTATTTATTTTCAATGTGTTCTCGAGTAGTTAGTTACTTTCTTACTTCAATTATGAAGAGATAGATAAGATAATATAAAGATTCGATGGAGAATTAAAATTCAAAATATTTTCAAAACATTGTGATGACATTAATAACAGTATCTTACTTTACCTTTTAAATTGGCCGTTCGAATTGTTAAAACCTCGTTGAAGAGTTTAGAAAACCTCGAAGGAAAAGAACTCTTAACTTGTTAATGTCACATGAATCCTTCGGTAGTCGAAGGCCATGTGTGGGCTATTCATGGTGAAGTGCAAATAAATAGGAAGATAATATTTAAAGGGCGTAGAATTGATAAGTTTTTAGAGTGACGTACTAAATTCTTATAATTCGATTTATGTATCAGAAAGGGTCACTAGTAGGGCCGACCATAGCCACCCTCGACATCTGAAGTGTGAGCCTAGATTAACCCATTCTACTAACAATACATCCGAACCTATTCTGTAAATTAGTCAATGTTCTTTGCACCTGGATCAAAGGGTAAAGAATAGGAATGCTTCTATTTTGCACAATACCATACATTAAATTCTCCAACGAATATTAAATTATCATAAAAATCTTAGATTAATCAAGGAAAGAAAGTTGTTTATTTTATATGTAGTTCATAAAATCATTTTCTTATTATTTTTTTCTTTAATCGCATCTAGTAAATTAATAAGTAATATATAATCAAAATAAAAATATTTTTACTATTTTATTTCACTTTCACTTTATAGAAAATTTATTTCTATAAATCTTCCCCGTGGGATCGATATCGGGGTCTTTGCTTAAAAACCCTATATTACTTCGAAACGATACGTATACTTGCGTAGTACCCCTAGTGTGTAAAAATATTACTAAATTATATAATATTAATTTTATACACTAGCCGCTATTTATAAATCGAGTCAAAGCTTTTGGCTATCTTTTGGTAGCAAACATTACTGCGTTAAGCGCGGCGGTCGGGTCAAGTTTTTGGCGCCGTTGCCGGGGAAGAAATCAAAGGAAGAAAGAAATATAATAGTTAAATTTTATATTTATTGCTTGTTTTATGCGAAGATTTGGTTCTGAAGGATTAATACCTTTAGATTCTGAATTGGAAAGAACAATTAGAAAAATTAAAAAGGGAAAACAAATTCAAAAATTTCAAGAAATGGCTACTTTACAAAATCCAACCGAACTTAATGATCAAAATGTTTATAAACCATTAATGGATTATGCTAACCCTACAGCTGATGAACTTCATAGTAGTATTCAAATACCCACCGTAGATGCTAATTCTTTTCGAACTTAAACCGTCTATTATTCAAATGGTGCAAAACAATCAATTTGGTGGATCACCAAACGAGGATCCAAATTTACATCTTGTTAGTTTTTTAGAACTTCGTGCTACCTTTAAATATAGCGAATGTTTCGATGATGCTATTAGATTTAGACTCTTTCCTTTTTTATTAAGAGATAAAGCAAAGATGTGGTTAAACTCATTAGCGATCGGTTCTATTAAAATACGTGGCCGAAATGGCACAAAAATTCCTCGCTAAATATTTTGCTCCTTCTAAAACTCGCTAAATTAAGAAATGATATTACTTCGTTTAGTCAATTTGATGGGGAAAAATATATGAAACTCGGGAAAGATTTAAAGAACTATTAAGAAAATGTCCTCATCATGCTTTACCTCGATCGGTTAATTATTTAAACATTTTATAATGGATTAATTGGATCTTTAAAATCAATTATTGATGCTGCCATCTTGAGGTTCTTTAATGTCTAAATTATTTGAAGAAGCTTACACTTTAATCGAAGAAATGGCTAATAACAATTTTCATTGGCCTTCCGAAAGGATTAACCCTAAAAAGATGGCCAGTATTCAAGATAATGAAGCCTTTTCTATCTTAGCTTCAAAAGTCAGCAGAATGTCTAAGAAATTTGATAATTTTGCAATTAATATTTCGCATAATAACTCGCTAATATTGAAGATCCTCAAACTATTGAAACTTTACATGCTATCGCAAGTAAAAATAATCCTTATTTAAATTATTATAATCTCAAGTGGAAAAATCATCCTAATTATAACTCGAATAGTTCACAACAACAATGGGGTAATAATCAATCTCATCCCACTAGAAATTGGAATAATCAAGTTAATTCAAATTATAAACCTCCCGGATTTAATAATCAACGTAAAAATTTATCAATAGAAGAATTAATTATGCAAATGAATAATCAATTACAAAATCAAAATACGGCTATTCGTAATATTGAAAATCAAATGGGAAAAATTGCTACTTTAATTAATAACTGTACTCGTAGAAACACTTCCTAGTAATGTTGAAATCAATTCAAAGGAAACTGAAAAGAACATGAACAAGTTAAAGTCAGTGCAACTTAGAAGTGGAAAGGAATTAAAAGAAAGATTGCAGAATGAAATTGAAAAAGAGATCGAGGTCAAGAGATCGAAAAACCTAAAGAAACTCTCTCTCCTACCAAGATCGATCGTTATACTCCGTTAATGTGGAAGTTGAAAAACTACCACCACCTTTTCCTCAAAGACTTAAACAACAGAAACTTGATCATCAATTTTATAAGTTCTTCGAAATTTTTAAGAAACTTACTATTAACATACCTTTTGCTGAAGCTTTGGAACAAATGCCAACTTACGCAAAATTTATGAAGGATATTTTAAGCAAAAAATGAAAATTTGAAGCTTTTGAAACCGTTGCATTAAGTGAAGAATGCAAGGCAACAATTCAAAAGAAATTACATGAAAAGCTTAAGGATCCCGGAAGTTTCACTATACCCCGTGCTATTGGAGAAAAATTTTGCGGAAAAGCTTTATGTGATTTAGGAGCAATTATTAATCTCATGCCATTTTTTATCTTTCGAAGATCGGATTTAGGAGATATTACTCCCACCACCGTAACTCTTCGCTAGTTGATAGATCTATCACTTATCCTAAAGGAGTTATAGAGGATGTCCTTGTTAAAGTGGATAAATTTATCTTCCCCGTAGATTTCATAAGTACTTGATATGGAAGAAGATAAGGAGATACCTATTATTTTAGTAAGACCTTTTCTAGCTACCGTACGAGCTATGATCGATGTGCAAAAAGGAGAATTAACCATGAGAGTCAATGATCAATAAATTAAATTCAATGTTCTTAAATCAATGAAGTACCTCGATAAAGAGAAATGTTATCGAATGGATATAATTGATTATTTAATTGAAAAAATTATCAAGAAAAATGTAAAGTTATTTCGAAGAAAAATTTGAATTTTTAACTCGATGAAGATGAAATAGTAGAAGAAGAAGAGACTCATTTTATTAAAGATGATTGGGAAACTTTAGACATAACTCAAAATGATATACTTTTACCCTCAATTAAAAAGCACTCGAACCGGAATTAAAAATGTTACCTTCCCATTTAAAATATGCTTTTCTCGGAAATTCGTTAACTTTACTCGTTATTATTTCTTCTAAACTGAGTAAAGATCAAGAAGAAAAATTACTAGGTGTGTTAAAGAATTATAAGAAAGCTTTTGGTTGGACTATTGCTGATATAAAAGGAATAAGCCCTTCCATTTGCATGCATAGAATTTTCATGGAAGAAAATTTTATACCTACTATAGAATCGCAAAGAAGATTAAATCCTATTATGAAAGAGGTTGTAAAAAAAGAAATTATTAAGTGGTTAGATACCGGTATTATTTATCCTATTTCTGATAAGTCAATGGGTAAGTCCTATTCATTGTGTTTCGAAGAAAGGAGGTGTAATCTGTCATTTTTAATGATAAAAATGAACTTATTCCTACAAGAAAAGTTACTAGATGGCAAATTTGTATTGACTATAGGAAAGTAAATAAAGCCACTAGAAAGGATCATTTTCCTTTACCTTTCTTGGATCAAATGCTCGATAAATTAGCTGGACACTCGTATTTATGTTTTCTGGATGGATATTCTGGTTATCATCAATTACTTATTGCTCCCGAGGACCAAGAAAAGACAACATTTACAAGTCCTTATGGAACATTTGCTTTTAGAAGAATGCCTTTTGGTTTATGTAATGCACTCCGCAACTTTTCAAAGATGTATGATGTCAATATTTTGTGATTTGATCGACAAAGGAATCGAAATATTCATGGACGATTTTTCGCCTTTGAACTTCTTCGAATCTTGTTTGGAAAACATAGCCAAAGTTCTAAAAAGATGCGAAGAAACAAATTTAGTTCTTAACTGGGAAAAATGTCAATTCATGGTCATAGAAGGCATTGTACTTGGACACAAAGTATCACGGAAAGGGATGGAAGTAGATCAAGCCAAAGTGAAAATTATTGATGAATTGCAACCACCTAATACC
>JAKZJZ010000659.1:0-41708 GCA_022702705.1 Papilionanthe hookeriana x Papilionanthe teres
AACAACATAATGAATGCCTCAAATGAGTCCTTTCATGGCTCATATGGGCTTGAAATGGCTTCATGGCTCAACCAAAATGATTTCACCCCACCCAAATTCACCCAATCTTCAATTTCCCAAATTTTCAATTTTTGACCCCCGGACCCTACACCTACTAAACCTACCCAAAACCCTCGAATTACCCAAATTTTCGCAAAATCTCCAAATTACCTAAAATTTTCCAAAATCAATCCCAAACACCTCCACATCACTCAAATTGATCATCCATACCCAAAAATACCAAAAATTCCAAGAAAACCCCCCAATACCCTCCAAATACCCAAAATACCCTTCTTGGCCTAAAAATCCAAAAATTCAGAAAATTCCCAGAAAATTCCAGAAAATCCCAAATATTCCCAATTTCATTTTGTCCAACTACACCATGGGCCAATTTTGTCAATTTACCCTACTTTTGTCAAAACCCCCAAATCGACCCATTTTAACCCAAAGTGAACCTAATGTCAAACCAAACATACCCAATTGACCCCAATTTTGGTCCAATTCAATTCTAAACTTCAATTCAACATTCCCAATACCAATTTAGACCAAATCCAAGTCCAATTTGATCGACATTTGGATCCAATTTCACTTTGGGCCTTAAAGCCCAAATTTGGACCCATGACCCAAACTCAGCCCAAACTAACCCAATTCAACTCCAATTAACCCCAAATCTTTTCTAAACCTTCCTTAACATCCTCATAAACAAAACACTAACATGATTTGCCCAAGATTTTGACCCAAACCCCACTCAAATTCAACCCAAAATCAAAAAGCCCAATTTCACCTAAACCCAAATCTAACCCAAATAGGCCCAAACCCCAAAATTAAAACCCAACCAAAGCCAAAACCTCTTTGAAACACTCCCATAAACATTTCTTAATATTTATTTTACATCAATTTCAACCCTAGCCCAACATCGGCCCAAGTTAGCCCAATTCGACCTACATCGGCCCATTCACCAAAAGAATTCAAATCCAACCCAATTCAAGTCCAAACTACCCCAAATTTGCTTCAAGTCACTCATGACACATCCATGAGCTAAACCCAATAATTATTTGGCCCAACCTCTTTACAAAATTTCATCCCAAAATCCATTTTAAAATTCAAGAGCCCACTTTCCTAATCCATCTTAAAAGCCCATCTAAAACCTCTTTCAAAAAAGCCCAAAATTCTTCCAAGGCCCATATGACATTTCCCCTCATCATACTTTCAATTAAAATCATCCCTAAGTCCTAAATTCATCATCAAATAATTCCAAATCAAGCCTCATGCCAAATCACCCCTAAATACCAAAATTTTCCTTAAATCCATTTCCATGAAATTGACTTTACTTTTCCCAAGCCAAATGGAGCCATGGAGCCATGCATAAGCCATATGCAAGTTTCCATGAGAGCCTCTTTACATGTCACCATGCCATTTTGGGCAAAAGGAGGAGGCTCTTTCCTTAATTCCTAAAGGTGATTAACCACTTCCATGTTTCCACTAAACCATGCTTAAGCCTAATCAGTGCTTGGATGGTGACTCGACCCTACCGATTATGCCGAGCCAAATCACTTTTCCCTCAGCCAAAACCAGGCCTTGGTGGTGCACCTAGCCCAAATGGGTGGGTTGACCCATTTAGGTTCAAATCTAGCCATGCCCCATTCCACTTTGGATCAAAGCCTTTACACATGTCCATGGCCAATCGATCGCACAAACCTCCAGCCCCGACCCACCTGACCCCGAGGTGACCCATGCCCGGCCGGCCAGCCACCGTGCCGCCGGAAAACACCATGGCCGAGAGCTCACATGTGAGCCAACATTGAAATTCTCACTTCGTCGAGCCGCCCCATCCCTAGTGGTCACCATGGCCGATCTTCTCCTCACCGGAGCAAATGCTGATCCCAAGCCCTAACTCCCCCGGGAGGCCTTCCCACCCTCTCCTATTTAAACCCCTCACCCTCTCGGCCAAAGGAGAGCCAAGCACAAACCCCGCCGAAACTCTCGCCAAAATTGTTCCAAACCCTTCACCATCCCGTGACGGCTTGATCCCCAAGTTGTCAATTTGCTCTAATCCCCACCAACAGTGAGCCCAATTTCTCAACCGAAATTCCACCCAAAACCAGGACACTTTGCCACAAGTGAGCCAATCCTCAAATCGACTGGTCCTACACCTTCACCGGACCAAGAGGAGAAGTTTCCCACCGAAAGCCCCATCTCCGTGCCACCTGGGCTGCTCCTAACCCTCCAAGCTTTGTGATCGGCCGTGGTCACTTTCATAGCTAGAGCAATTCACCGCGACTCGCAGAGACTTCATCCGGAGCTTGCCGGGACCCAATCGAAGGTGCAACAACTCTCGGATTGAAGCCACACTTCTCTCGAGCTAAGGTATGAGTTAACTATTCATCCCGAGCTTCCGGAGATTCTCCATTTCAAATGCCTTAGTTTCAATGCATGTTAGCCGTATAGATGTGTTCGTCTCTTCAAGACGAATCCATATAGCATAAGAACATGAAAATCCATCGAGAATCGAGTGAGATCTAGGGATTTAGTGTGGACGGCTCTCGGGCGAGAACACTTGGGGACGATGAACGGATGCCGTCCATTCGATACACGCGCGCACGGACGGCCAGGATTGCGGCCGGACCGGGAGACGGTACGAGAACCGCGGGCCCGGGCTGCCGACTCGATGGCGGCGGCCGAATGGGAGCGCGACACGCGCGCGTTCGGAGCCGCCGAGGCCGACGCGGCGCTCGCGCGGATAAATAGAAAATTAGGGTATTTTCCTATTTATTTAATTCCCTAAACTTCAAAAATCCATATCTTTGTGTAGAAAAATCACAAAAATAAAATAAAAATACCCTCTTGCTCTGCGTGAACGTAGGAGAATAATGTGGAAAAGAAATCATTTAATTTAATTAAGTATTTTATTTTTTATGATTTATTTACTCTCTGCATACATTTAATTCTCCATGCATGTATACAATTCACCATGGCATGAGACCAATAGGGCTTTAAGCCTCTGAACTTGGGAACATTCCCTGAATTTTCCAAGGTCGAAGGCCATCTTCGTGAAAAGTTATTTATTTTTCAAATGCATGTTGTCATGCTTGAGTATTTTAATTCCAAAAATTAGCATGTTGTGAAATAAATTCTAGAAATATTTGAGTGATGTTCCTTATGACCAGAGAACTCTAGGAAAAACAGGACTTGAGTTAATTCACTCGCATTAACTTCTAATCGGCTTAAACACCTAAAATAGGTCTTTAATTAATTAGAGTTAACCAGGCATCAAATTGACTTGAAATCAATTCTCCACTGACCTTTAGGATCAGAGGAATCCACCATAAAAATTTGAAGTCAATTGGACTTGGTTAGCCCCACTAATTGGGTTGATTAAGCCACTTAGCCATTTTAAACTTTAAAAATTCATAACTTTTAAAATATTTTTTTAAAATTCACCAAATTGGTTTTGGAGCCTCTCTGATATCAGGGGAACCCAAGAAAATTAAAATTTCAATTTTCTAAAAAAGTTGATTTTTAATAATATTTTAATATTTTTAATAATTAAAAAATAATAAAAATCACAAAAATAATAAAATTCACCAAAATGTCACATTTTGAATTTTAATCACTTAGGAACAAATCCCACATTTTTCCTAGGTCTATTTAGTGAGATATTAAATTTTAAAGCCCTAGGGTAATTTTAAAATTAAAAAAAATGTATTTTCTAGCATTTTCACTAAAATAATTATTATAAATCATAGAAAAATCAGAAAATTGCAAAATTTGATTCTCTGGTTTCCTTGATATCAGAGAGATTTTTGAAAAATATAAAATCCATTTTTCAACATTTATCTTATTTTTAAATTAATTAACACTCCAAAACTCAAAATAATTATAATAAAAATAATATAATTCAAAAAATCACCAAAATCGGTCCAAGTGCTTCTCTGGTCATTAGGAATGTCCCCTAATTTTCTTAAGGACAGAAACTTTCCCTTGGTCATGTTATCAAATTTTCCTCGAAAATCTCTATTTTCCACCAAAAATAATTATATAAATAAATTAAATACAGTAAAAATCACATTTTCTCTCTCATGTCTTTATCGACATATGAGTGAAGTCACATAAAAATTTCAAGTTCATTTGAGTTCAATTTAGTGAGTTATGAAATTATTAAGCTTAAAGGGTAAAATGGTAATTAAAATCTTTAATCCTTAATTAAAACTTTAGGTTCAATAAAAATCAACAAGTAAAATATTTGATCCTAATCTGATTTGGATGATTGAAATTTAAATAATTAAAGGGTAGAAACCCATTAAATAATTTTAAAATGATTAAACTTTAATTAAATAATAGATTAAATTTGGAAGAATAATAAAATTGGAATTATTAAAATAAGGGATCTTTATTAGGAAGAGATTTTTTTTCTTTAATTTAAAAATCCCTAAATTAATTATATCAACTAATACTCAATTTTTAATTAAAATGATAACTCAAATTTAAAATATTAAAAGACTTAATTTCAATTAAAATTAAAAATAAAGTAAATTAAAGATAAATTAAATTAAGATTAAATTTAAAATTAAATTAAATTAAATTTAATAATTAAATTAAATTAAATTAAACAATTAAATTAAGTTAATTAAAATTAAATTAAATTAAATAATTAAATTAAATTAAATAATTAAACAATTAAATTAAATTAATTAAAATTAAATTAAATTAAATCAAACAATTAAATTAAATTAAATTAAAATTAAATTAAATTAAATTAAACAATTAAATTAAATTAAATTAAATAATTAAAATTAAATTAAATTAAATTAAATAATTAAATTAAAGTTAAATCAAATCAAATTAATTAAACACCAAGTCAAATTAAATTGAATTATGTTAAACTAAATTAAAACTCAATTAAATTAAGTTAAATTAAATATAACATCACCTAAGACATAAAAGAAATTAAATATAAAACAACTTTAACAACTATTCCAAATTTAAACTCTTTAAGCTTAAATCAAGTCATTTGAATACTAATTTACCTTGAAAGCTTTCGATTATCAGTAATTCCTAAATGAAACATTAAATGGAGTGTTACTTTACTCATAGGATATTCAAATGTCCTAGTTCACCGAGCAAGTTAACAAGACTTCAAAACCTCGGACGATCGATTCATTTATATAATTAAATTCATTTCGGACCTAAAATAATCCTAGAAATATTGAAAAGATGTTTAAGATCCTTCTTAAGCACTTCCTCAATATGATAGGATATTTTTAAGAACAATCGAATTTGATTATTCTTTCATGAAGAAAATCGTCCTTAAACCAAAACACAAAGAACTCTAGACGTCATATAGAGATGACTAGCCATAGTAGGATTAGGAATTTGGTAGAAAACCATAACCTTTCCCCTAGCTTTACCTAGGAACTTGTTTAAATATTCTAATCGTGTTTTAAGTGCAGCTTGGGATGACGGGAAGACCCTCCAGTACGCTTTTATTTTATTGCAATTTACTTTCTTGCAATTTACTTTCTTGCAATTTACTTTCTTGCAATTTACTTTATTGCAAATGCATTTTACTTTTCTTGCATGATAAAACAACAAGCTTGCATTGAAAACCCACACCTTTAGGATAGCCCCCAAAACCGAAACCAAAATTAAGTTAAAAGTCATTGCAAGATAAAATTCACCGCCACAACATTTCAAAATATAAAACAACTCAAAATTTAATCACAAACGTAACACAAAACTACAATTGCAACTAAATTAAAACGTCCCTGTTGGATGATCGGGAATACTCTGATGATGTAACCTACGTGTTGCTAACGCGGATTTCCCACGGTCTAAATGAAAGTGTGGAACTCATTCAACTGAGTTTAGCAAATTCATCCGGACTAAGTGAATCCGATAAAAATAACGATGCCGGAAGGATGGAACCGTGGGATCTTAACCTAGGTGTCGTTATAATCAACTTTAAGATTTGTTTTAATTAAAACACAAAAACACTCTGGAAATTAAGATTTTCTCTAAACCAAAACACTTCTCTCATCCCCCGATTTATGATTTCTAAAACTAAACTCTCGCAACAACAAGGAGCTCGGAGCACGTGGCAAAGCATGACCATCGTCATCAGCAGAAACCCGAGTCTACATCACGTAAACATTTCTTAGAATTAAATAACTAAACCATAGGACTTCGAGGTAGCTCGCCTAGTGCAACATAAATCCTCAACTCTTCGTTGTGTGCATTTCATACTGCAAATTAAGCCCTAACCTGGTCTTAGGATTCCGAGGTAGTCGTCCGATACGACAATAAACCCTCACATCTTCTAGGCTATTTGTTTGATTTTATCATACAAATATAAGCCCTAATTAATTGAAGATCGACAAGATCGAAATATCTAAATAAACATTAGGACTTTCCTAAATTCAAGCCAAACGATAGGATAGTCGGGAAATTATCGAAGTTCACTTCGAATCGTTGATCTCTCCTACCTCTCTTCCTTTGGATTCACAAAACAAAATGTTCCAAAATTTGATCCATTCCCTATTGAAACTTCAAAATTCAATCTTTGAAAACCTTAAACTTTCAAATTCTCGAGAGCAGTAATCATCGATTATTATCGAGAGTTTTCTTAGGTGATTCCCGTCACTTAAGATGTAATTAACTATAGGGGCTTGCCCTTATAGGGAATTTTAAAGAACCTGGTAATATAAACCCCGTTTAATGTTTTCATATTAAGCGTGGGAAACTTGTCGGCTTATAAAATTGGTTCGCAGCACCAAACGGATGTCACAGATCTTCTAGTTTATTTAATCGAGCCCCACCATCATAGTGCTAGTGTCTATCCTTAGGGATAGATACATGATTTAGTGGTGTGGTATTCGTTTATATAAACTATTTGGGATGTGAGATCGGCTTTGATTTCATATCTTAAAATTTTTCAAACTTAAAATTATTTTCAAAATCAAATACTACTTTTCAATTTATTTATTTAAACTAAATAAAAATTTGCCGACAACTTCTGTTAGGCGACCACTTTTCAAAATAAAACACACGACCTAAAAATAAGCCGCACAGGATTTCTGGCGACTCCGCTGGGGAATATTCCTCTCTCCATTATAATCAAATAATCTCGTTTTCAAAAATCGGTAGTGTATCCATGTCCCTAATGGATCAAACTACCCTTCTTCCGTTGGAATACTATGTTCATTTCTATCTTGAACAAGCATAGCCAACATTCTCTCGGATTTAGGAGCCACTCGTTTAGACACCCCTAAACAGAGAGGTTCCGAGATCCTTTTACCTCATTTCGAGGTGGGTGGACCCCCAATAGGTGTTAGTTTAGGAATGATCCTTCGAGTCGAGAAGTCTTCGCTTAAGACTTTCTTTCCTTTCCAACTCGAATCGGATTCCTTACCTTCTCTACACCTTCGAACATTCCGTTCTAAATAAACAAACCCTCTAATAAGTGATTCTTTTAACAAATGATAAATACATGAACAAAGAATGAGTTCGGACTCTTTTCAATTCCTTTCTTTTCGTCCTGAAGAAAAGAAGCATAACTTCGAGACCGACAACCGTAGTCTACCTGCAGTAAATGGAAGCCCCGAAACTCGATTTTCTCCTTCACCAACGGACCGGACTTCGCCGTCTATAAGGATGAGCCGCCCGACACCCATGGGGTCATCCGATTTCGGACAAGGATTCGAAAACACGAACGTCAAGGTCACCGACGTCTCCCTCTTTGCACCGACGAACAAGGTATCCGAAGCCGAGGAACCATCGCTCGAGTTCCAACC
The DNA here is from genome assembly GCA_022702705.1 of Papilionanthe hookeriana x Papilionanthe teres. Taxonomy (NCBI): domain Eukaryota; kingdom Viridiplantae; phylum Streptophyta; class Magnoliopsida; order Asparagales; family Orchidaceae; genus Papilionanthe; species Papilionanthe hookeriana x Papilionanthe teres. Next base: position 7,830 of record JAKZJZ010000659.1, read on the forward strand.
TTAGGTCGACCCAAGAGTTTCCTCCCCGCAAAGGGTCCCGACTAGGGAGGAGTACCGCCGTCCGCAGGAGGACCGTTCTCACCACCCCCACCTGGTCTAGTTGTTTCCGCACCTACCCCGACTTCGCCAAATCAAAGGGGAAAGGAATCCGAAGACTATGATAAACCCGTTATCGTGGAGGGTACGGATCTTCCCGTAAGACCTTCTCGTCTTCGAAATCGGGTCCAGCTTCGAAGATTCCTTCGCCGACAAAGACCCAAAGAAGAAATAGAAATAGAAGGATCGCCAGGAAGCCGTAGCCGCCGAGATTGCCTTCCCGGAGGAAATTCCGTAGTTGCCGAATATACACCGTTACCGTAATATACACCACCGCCCGACTACATACCACTTTTGGGAGGAAGCGGAGTTCCATCCCCTCTCCGCCTGCAGAGGATGAGGAGAATGTTCGAAAGATTGCCGCCACATTACCACAACTCGCATACTACAACGATAACCGCGAAGAAAAGAACTAGAACTACGCCGGTTTGCTCGACCGCAAACTTTGGTAGAAAAGCTAGCAAGGAAGGAAAACTCGCCCCGTGTCGGAAATTCTACGAAGGATAGGGCGGGTGCCGGTCAAACTCGTCTTGGGCCCCGAGTAGAGCCCGCCGTCATGATAGAAAAGCCAAGCAAGAGAATGAAGGCTAGCCCGCCCGTCGTAGTATCGTGATTGCTGCATTAGGAGGATACCACCTTCCAAAGATTTGGCCGATGCACCATCTCGGGTCATAGACCTTCCGTCGCTAGAAGGATGGTGTGGGCGTCCCACTACGGGGCGGGGCTGAGACCGAAACAACAGACTCTCGAGAGAGAAAGTCTCGCCAGGAGGCCGGAATCCGAAGAAAGTGCTACTGCGATGAAGGGGACTCGTGAAAAAGGACCCCGACAACCATCGCATGACAACCACAAAGATACACGAAAGCTCCGCTAGAAGATGCCATGGAAAAGCCGAGAACCGACATCCGACGGTCGGCAAAAGAAAGAGAAGAAAGTTCGGAGATGAGATCGACTCATCGGAATTCATGGACAACGAATATGCAGAAATCAACATGGTTGAGACACGAGCTTCATCATCTTCAAGGTGCTCCCCGCAGCCTGCAGAAGAGAGGAGCCGGAATCGATGAAGAGACAAGCCTTCAGGAAAAGGACGACACGATCGCTCAAATGGCGAAGAGGATGGAAGAGATGGCCATAGCTCTAGCCACTCTCCAAAGTCAAGTACAACCACATAGAGAGACACCCCGAAGTCATTCACCTCGTAGACGGAGGGGAAGGAAATTACATCCGTCAATAGGGATGACCACCGAAAAGGATACAACACAAAGTATGATCCCCGAAAAGGATATCAAGAACTTGGCAGAACAGCAGAGTGCGAGAAGCCCTAGCACAATCGAAGAACGGGACATCTATTCGGACGGGTAGGCCTTACCCGGAAGAATTCGACGCCGTCCAATACCCAAAGTGGCTTCGTACCACCTCGTTTAAGACCTTCGACGGAACCGGGAACCCCCGACGACATGCTGTACACTTTCGTCAGCCTTGTTGCAATGCCGGCGGGAGCGATGCGCTACTCTTCCGAGCAAGCTCGTTAGCGGTCCGTCGAGAATCGCCTTCGACCGGTATGCGAATTACCCAACTGATCCAGTAAAGACATTCTCGTAGCTAGAGAGCCTCTCTTCATTAAGCGATTTGTCGGAGCTCTCGCACCACATCACTATAGGTGATTTAGTGGTAGAGAAACAAAGGCCGAATGAGACTTTGGTGGATTACATACTTCGATGGAGAAACTTAAGCATGAAGTGTGAACCACAACCGCAAGAACAACATGCGATGCCGCATCTCGCTTAAAAGCATTCACGGCCCGATAGCGACTTCTCCTCAAGGGATTCACTATTAAGACTTTCGAGAAGTTGTTAAGCAAGGCCGGAAGCTTGCAAGAAGAGGCGAAGCAATTAAGTTTTGCCGACAAGACGGACAAGCGAAGCCGGTGAAGACTTTCGAAAAGAAATGCATGGGTCGTTGCAGCTAGCTTCGACAAAGGCAAACAACCGATGCAAATACCACCGTAACGGCCGCAACGAACCACAACAAAATTACCAAGCAACCTCGGTCCAAATGCTATCACTCGTCTCCGCAAGATGAACAACCGTCTCGTCCGCAACGTACATTGAGGGAGCTTCGAGCGCAGAATATCCGTTCAAAAATGAAGCAAGCACTAAAGATGTTCCGTAGCTTAATGAAAACTCCAGATTTCCACTGCCGCAGCCCAAAAGACCGCAGAGGAAGTCAACAAGAAAGGTGATCCCAACTTTCGCCCCTACCATCGGATGCTCGGGCACAAGATAGAAGACCGCATTACCTTCAAAAGTCGGCTCAACGACAACCTTCTGAAAGGAAATATAACAATCCCGAAGGAGTACATGAAGGAACCCCGTAAAGGAGGTTCCGTCAATGTTATCTCAACCGATCCCGTCATCCCGATGGATCCCTATGCAACCGACGATGGATGGACTACCGCCCGGACGAGATCTTCGAAGAAGATTTTAGACAACATCCGAACCGCTTCGGTGCGAGCTTCAATTCGTAGTTCGAGACCCGTTAAGCCGGTACTATCACTTGCGATGGAAGAACCACCTCGACAGAGACAATCGAAGAGAAGAAGAAAATCGACGAAGAAGAGGGGACCGAGACTCCTAAGGCTAGTACTCAGGGGCCGCTTATCCTAGGATAGTTGTTTCCGATTCGGGGGAGAAATCCCTCGAACCTCTCGATTTTGTATGATTATCCGCTTCACTTCGGTGGGATCATATAATGATAAGGGTGATGGCGTCGGCTACGTTTTGACCGTTTCTAACGATTACGTAACTAGCGACAATCCGGGCGTCGATTTCGATACCAACAACAATTCTCAAATCATACATGATCTCGACGATCAAAATGACGAAGAAGACATCCATCAAGGAGGCTACGAGAGTTCAACAAGCAACGGATCTATCCGTGAGTTTCGAGGAGCTCCAAGCATAACGAGTTAGCGAGCCTTCGTATTTGGAAGATAATCCGGTAAGAGCCACTCATTCCGATTCAGAGGAGACACCGACAAACTCAATACTAGATTCGAAGAAATTGACGAAGTCAACCTAAGAAGTGGAAAAGTTCTACCTCCAAGAATGGGTCCAAAAGACAAAGGAAAGCGGTGGTCGTTCAAGAAGAACCAACCCCAGCAGAAGACATACCCATTCGAGAAGAAGCCGAGACACAGGAGAACAAAGTGGACTACAACGTGCTAGCCCATCTTAGGAAACTACCGGCCAAACTGAGTATCTACGATGCTCTCATCTTATCAAAGGAGATGAGAGAAGCTTCCGATCAAGGCCTTACTTCGATCCGGAAATTTGCTTAGCCTCAAGTGGCCGGAGATTCCTTGGATGAGGTTTGCTCGTTAAAGGAACAGCGAGGTGTTACCTTCGCTGCACAATGACCTACTACTTGGGATGCACAGCATCGACAACCGACCGTTGTACATTTCGGGCTCACAATCGGGAAGTTTACGCTCTCCCGCAGTTTTGGTGGATCCAGAGCATCAATCAATATAATGAGTCTTCGAACACTAGCATACTTGGAAATTGATGCTCGTGAGCTCGAGGCCGACAAAATGTTATTAAGAGGATTCAACCGTAAAGGAGAAAGAGCCCTCGGGTCAATAACGCTACCGATGAAGACCGGTGATTTAGCAAAGACAACCGCAAAATTTCATATAATCGATTCGGAAACGTCGTTCAACGCTCTATCAGGCCGACCATGGATACATGAAAACAGGATGGTACCATCATCTCCGCATCAAGGCATCAAATATTACGATGGAGGGGAACAGTGCATCAAAGGAGACTTACAACCATTCTCCGTACATGAAATTGGAATCCATGAAGATGCGGCTTATTATGCACCGCCAAAGAAAACAATCTTCTCCAGAGACACCGTAACAAATAAAGCAAAGAAAGTTCGGTGACAACGAAGAACCTGAGTTCTAGTCCAACACTCACTCACCACTCCCTTCCGGCGAGATGGTGAAGGTTTCTCCACAACTCGCATCCGAGGTCGAGGCCGTGGGACGAGGCCGTGGCAGAGACACCAGGACAATCTGGACTGAAGAAACCAGCCATCAATGTTGATTGGGAAGATAGTTCAAGAGGAAAAAGAAATCAAGCAAGAAGCAGCAACAATAAGTCGAAGAAGCCGCAATCCGAAGATCTCTCTCGAAGATGAAAAGAACGAAGAATACAAATCAATGTACGAGAAGATTAACCACTACGTACATACTCATGACCCTAACTCCGATCCATTCTAATAAGATCGAGGGTATGGAGGTCAAAGAGGTACGTAGTGACGGTGCAAAGCCGATCAGATTCTACCGTGGTGCTTCTTCCTCCAAAACCGAAAATAATGTACAATTCGAAGATGTCACTTCATCGAATTAATGGAATTACCTTTTGAGTGGTACTCTCCCTGTGTTCAAAATTTAATTCAACGTGGTTTTTTACCTCGACAATGGACAAGAGGCCAATCACAACATTTTGAAAAGTTATGGAATAACTCCGGCCGTCCTCCCAATTCAAAGTATGGACTCGGATTCGGCACGCAGGGTCAGCTCGACGATACCGAACTCTGTTTGGTTGTCACTGTAAGTCCAATGAAAACCGCATGGAAACTACAGACGAACTCGAAGATTTACAAATTGGAGACGCTCCACCGAATTCGAAGAAGAAATCAAATCTACAATAGATGAGTTAACGGAAGTTAACTTGGGTACTAGCGAAGAGCCTAGACCTACCTTTGTTAGCTCCTTACTCAATAAAGAAGACTCCGAAGAAATAATCAAGTTATTAATGGAATTTAAAGACTGCTTTGCTTGGAGCTACGATGAAATGCCAGGATTAGCCCCGCAGGTTGGTACCATAAGCTAGGAGTGGATCCTACTTCGTTCCAGCGTACAAGGTCCCGTAAGAATGCGTCTAGAAATCGAACAACAAGTTATAGCCGAAGTTAAAAAGCTAATAGACGCTAAATTTGTCCGTGAAGAACAATACCCGACTCGGTTAGCCAATGTAGTGCCAGTCGAAAGAAGAATGGTCGATCGAATTTGTGTGGACTTCGAGATTTAAACAAGGCATGTCCAAAAGATGAATTCCTCTACCGATTCCGAACTCGATGATCGATATTGCTTCGACACATGAAATATTCTCATTCATGGATGGATCTTCGTGATACAACCATGATAAAAATGGCTCCGCAAGATGAAAAGCTTACAAGCATTCGAACGCCGATCTGAGTATTTTGCTACACAAAGGATGCCATTCGGACCGAAGAACGCAGGAGCAACTTACCAAAGAGCAATGACAAGAATTTTTGATGATCTCATCCACAATCAAGTCGAGTGCTACGTGGACGATGTCGTCATCAAAAGCAAAGTAAAGGAAAACCAATTGTATGATTTGAGAATCGTTTTCGAACGATTAAGACAATTTAACCTTAAGATGAATCCCTTAAATGCGCTCTTCGGCGTCACCTCCGGGAAATTCTTAGGATTCGTTGTCCGACATCGTGGAATTGAAATCGACCCGGAGAAGATTAAAGCCATCTTAGAAATGCCGCCTCCCAAAACCTTAAAACAACTACGATCTTTTCAAGGGAAGCTCGCATATCTTCGACGCTTTATCTCAAACCTGTCAGTAGGTGTCTGCCTTTCTCGGCACTAGTTAAAAAGGACGCCAAATTTATTTGGGAAGAGAAATGCCGGAAGGCCTTCAAGACATTAAACAATATTTAATGACACCTCCCGTCTTAGCGCCCCTGGGCCTCGTGCGATCGCTGATACTTTACACCGCGGCTCTGAGACGACTCCTGAGCCCCGTTAGCCTGTGTCAATGATGAGGGTAAAGAAAATGCTCTTTACTACTTAAGCCGTCGTTTACTTCCGACCGAGGTAAGGTATCCCGCAATCGAAAAGCATTGTTTGCCCCCGATCTTCGCCGCTCAAAAGCTCGTGCACTACATGCTTTCTCATAAGGTCAACTCGATCTCGAAGTTTAATCCATTGCAATACTTGATGACTCGTCCAACACTTTCCGGCAGCGGTTGCGATGGTCAATGATATTATTGCAATTCGATATAACTTTCGTGCCTCTCGCGTGCCGTAAAGGGACAAGTCTTAGCGTACTTCCTCGCAAAGACACCCTTTCGCCGGCCGAATCTCCTCTCAACGACGATCTGCCGGATGAACAAATAATGAGCCTAGAAGACCCCGATGATCGACGTTGGGAATTATATTTCGACGGAGCATCTTCAAGCACACAAAGACGAAGAATCGCAAGTGATAGTGCCCGGTAAGGCAGTGAATCGGGCTAATCTTTATAACACCTGGAGCGGGGGATGTTAAGATACTCCTACCACTTGACATAACCGTGTACAAACAACGGCGAATACGAAGCCCTCATAACGGGATTGGAATTAACCATTCAAATGGGGATAACGATACATCAACATCTACGGGGATTCGCAGTTAATCATTCAACAGATCGCCGGACAGTACAGAATTTTTAAGCCAAGACTCGAACAATACTTCCAATATGCCATACAGCTGTTGGAACAGATTCCAAATGTGACGATCTACAAAATTCCTAGAAAAGAGAATGCTTTAGCAGATGCTTTAGCCCGTCTCGCAAAAGAATTTGCCCGTTTGCAAGATGAATCAATGGAAGTGTCGATCACGGACGTCGTGTCCTATCACAAATTCGACATAGACATGATACACAAATCGAAAAAGAAAAAGAATCAGTAGAAGCAGTGATGTAAAAACACAAGATTGGCGACAACCATTGATAGCATTACCCGCAAACAGAAAGCTACCGACGATAGGTCGCTAGCTCCATCGATCAAGAAAAGAACTCGTCCTACGCATTAATAAACAACACATTATACGAAGGTCTTTTCGATCAAATGCGGCTAAGGTGCCTAAGCTGGTTCGAGGCCCGCGAAATTGTTAAAGAGGTGCATTCAGACTCGTGGCGCTCACCACGGGTCCAAAGATGAAAATGAAAATTAAAAGACTAGGTACTACCGGCCCTCGATGATGACCGACCGCATGAAAATCGCCAAGAGCCGTCATCAATGCCAAGTGCACGGAGTGGTTCTACACCAACCTCCAAATGTGCTACACCCGACACCATTGCGTCGTGGCCATTTCGAATGTCAGGCACGTACATAGTGGGTCCGATAGAACCACCATCTTCAAAAGGACATCGTTTCATTCTTGCAGCCACAGACACTTTTCCAAGTGGGCGTAGCCCACTTCAGAGAAGTGAAAGCACACCACGTGCTGCGCTTTTCAAGAACCAAGCTCGTCTACCGTTTCGGAGTGCCGCTGCAGATCATCTCGTATAATGGGCCGCATTCGAAGCACACAAATCAACAATTTTGTCGTGAGACACGGAATCGACCGGCGATACTCAACAATTTACTACCCAAGAGCAAACGGCCTCGCTCGAGGCTTTTAATAAAACTCTCGTTCAAATCTTAAAGAAAACCTCGGACGATAATAAGAGAAATTGGCACGAGAAATTGTTAGAAGCCTTATGGGCCTACCGGACAACCTTCGAACCCCTACTCAAGCTACACCTTACGCTCCGGTGTATGGGTCCGAGGCAAAGGTTACCTTTAGAGGTTCAGCCTTCCTTCACTGCGAATTGCAATTGCAAACAAGATCACGACGTGAAGAAAACGCCGTATTACGACTCGAAGAATTAGAAAGCTTGAAGGAAAAGACTTGCAGCGCAACATGACTTAGAACTATACCAAGCTAAGATGGTTCAAGCCCATGACAAACCGAGTCCGCCCAAGAACCTTCAAAGTTGGTGACTTAGTTCTCGTTCTCAAGAGACCTATTCTCGCACACCGCAAGATAGAGGAAAATTTGAACCCACTTGGGAAGGACCGTTTCAGTGGTCAAGCAAGATACTCGTGAGGTTCCTACCAACCTAGTGAATTGCTGGGGAGAACGACATATGCTTCCAATCAACGGACGATACTTGAAAAAATATTACGCTACTCGATGTTTCGAAGGAATGAATTCTTCATCCCTAAGAAACACGGGTGAAGTAATTACTTGTGATCGGGTCCGAACCCAAAAATAATAAAATGTGCTAAGATAAATAAAATCATGATAATTAAGTTTTCCTTGTTTTCTTTTTCAAATCAAAGATCTCTTTCCTGATCTTATCCTACTTCATTCCCGTTAAATTTCAAAATATAAGAATAATAAAAAATGTATCTTTAATAAACATTTTCTTAATGTTCTTGTTCTTAGTACGACCCTCGATCCTTTTCCTTGTCTTTTCGCAGTGGAAATGTCGAATCAGGCGGCTGGTTTTGAACTTTAAGAATGGCGTAAGCCTTGCACTCGATGAAAAGAGGGTGAAAGATGGAGCGATAATCGAGATCGACTCAGCATTTCGCACCGCAGAGCCCACAAGACGAGGAAAGTGATCGGGTCCCGCTGACCGAGAAGAACCGCCCGACGTACGATGATGAAAGTGGGTGGCCCAAGCCACCAATCCAACAACAAGAAAAGAAAAGCAAACACCGAAGAAGACAAGAAAATGAAGTCCGTAGTCACTACAGCGAGGGCAAGTTTGCCGCCGCCGCGCCCGCAGAGATTCAAGAAGTTCGGAGGGCTACTCTCACACCCACGCAACGAAGAAATAAGAATCGCCGCATCCGTAAAATGTTAACAAAACTAGTCGCGACCAGCGCGACGAGACATACTCGCTAATGCGCACACACATTTCAAGGACACCGGCTCACCAGAACTCGAAGAAAGGAGGCCAGCCCTAGGATAACAGAAAGAACTAGAGAAATCTCCGTAAGATCGGAAGGAAGAAGGCTACCACGCCAACCGTGATAGAACCACCACGCAGGGCATGACCTTGTTGCGCAAGCAACCCCGGGGATGTCCCGACGTACATCATCCCCGAGGAGCCGAGGTATGCGTGTGGGAACGTGAAGGGATTGAACCATATATCCCACAATACGTCACAAGGCCTCGCCATCCTGCGATCATTCCGGAATACGAGCCGGAGAGGATGCAGAATGTTGAAAAGAAAACTTTCGAATACTTCGAGAGAATTAAAGGAAGAAGAATCAACATACTAGAAGGCCTCGAGCTACACACCGACGTATTCTCGTAGTATGAACAACAAGAAATCGTGGACTCGTATCCGGATCCGAAAAGAATGGACCGAGCAGCCGCCCGAGGGAAAACACATACTCGGAACCCCGGAGATGGATGCCGTGGAAAGGAAGAATCACAATACAATGCGGATGCCGCTACAACTTTGTCGAAGACATGAAGGGAAACCCACTGTGGATACTTCGTCATGGGCAAGTAGATCCGATGCCATTAGTTATCAAGAGAATGGTAAAAAGATTGATAACATGGAGGGTACTCGCCAGCAGATTGCATACCCAATAGCTGCATTATCAACATCTACAAACAGAGGTGACCGCATACCCCCACATATTGATCACCACGACTTCGTCGACCTTTCGCACGGCCTCTTTCTTGAATGAGTGTAACATCATGTTCGGATCCGACCTCCGGATAAGCAGGCCCGAGTGAGTTCCGAGGGCCAGCAAAGATACCTTTACCGTGGGTTCCGTCATGATACCGCAAGGTAACGGAGCGTATATCGCAAAGCATTGCATACCAGGGGTGCCAGTGGAGCGAATCTCAGCTACTTTCGTGAGGATGGACGACAAAGAAATACCTTACCATTTCCAACCGCATCCGTAGCTAGAGAACCTCCGGCTTACGTAGCCGTGAGTTACATGGGAAATATCACACCTCCAATGTACATCCAACTGCATCCTTGCCAAGGATGGCTTGGAAGGTGATGTTATCGACCATGTACCTCACTATTCGTACATGGATTTTCGACGATGATTCTTTTGATGGATCAACAAAGATCATACACAAATCCGTTTCTGAGTCTACATGGATTGTATGAAATATATTCCGCATCGAGTTGTACGACGTATTTTCAACATGATTGGAATGAAAGTGACCATGTCACGTTTTGGCCTTCACCTCTTTTGTGCAAATTGATTGGGAAACGCCATTAAAGTTAAATGAACTTCGAACAAAGAACGAAAAGAAATAAAAAAAGAGAATAAAAGAAAACTTTCTAAAAAAAAATCTAAAAATGACAAACACTAAGTTCACATGAACATTAAATAAACAATAAAATAAAATTTGAACCATTAAAAGACAAACGAAATCAACATGAATGATAAATCAAATCACAAAGCAAATTCTCAATCAAATTTCAAATTCAATCTTTCCAAATTCCGAATCAAATTCCATCCTTCCAAACTTCAAAATCAAATTCCATCCTTCCAAATTCCAAATCAAATTTCATCTTTACAAATTCCAAATCAAATTCTCAATCAAAATCTAAATCCAATCTCGATCAAGTTTCAAACTTGATCTTTCAAATTTCAAATCAAATCTTAAATCAAATTTCAATCGAGTTCAAACTCATCCTTCCAAATCTCAAATTCAATCTTTCCGATTTCAAGTCTCAAAATCAAATTCAAATTCAAACCTTTGAGTCAAGGATTTTACATCCAAGACCGCACTCGCTTAGGATCCTTTTCCTATTGCACTCGAAATACATCAAAATTCAAACTTCGGGTCGAGGATTTACATCCAAGACCGCACCGCTTTAGGATTCTCTTCCTATTGCACCGAAATACATCAAAATTCAAACTTTTGGGTCGAGGATTTTACATCCAAGACCGCACCGCTTTAGGATTCTCTTCCTATCAGCACCGAAATACATCAAAATTCAAAACTTTTGGGTCGAGGATTTTACATCCAAGATCGCACCGCTTTAGGATCCTTTTCCTATTGCACTGAAATACATCAAAATTCAAAACTCTTGAGGTCGAGGATTTTACATCCAAGACTGCACTGCTTTAGGATCCTCTTCCTATTGCACTGAAATACATCAAAATTCAAAACTTTTGGGTCGAGGATTTTACATCCAAGACTCGACTCGCTAGGATCTCTTCCCATTGCACCGAAATACATCAAAATTCAAAACTTTTGGGTCGAGGATTTTACATCCAAGACCGACCGTTTAGGATTCTCTTCCTATTGCACCGAAATACATCAAAATTCAAAACTTTGGGTCGAGGATTTTACATCCAAGACCGCACCGCTTTAGGATTCTCTTCCTATTGCACCGAAATACATCAAAATTCAAAACTTTTGGTCAGGATCTTACATCCAAGATCGGATCGTTTAGGATTCTCCTATCGCATCAGATCATCAAAATTCAAACTTTGGTCGAGGATTTTACATCCAAGACTGCACGTTTAGATTCTCTTCCTATCTGCACCGAAATACATCAAAATTCAAACCTTTGGGTCGAGGATTTTACATCCAAGACCGCACCGCTTAGGATCTCTTTTCCTATCGCACCGAAATACATCAAAATTCAAAACTTTTGGGTCGAGGATTTTACATCCAAGACCGCACCGCTTTAGGATTCTCTTCCTATCGCACCGAAATACATCAAAATTCAAACTTTTGAGTCGAGGATTTTACATCCAAGACCGCACCGCTTTAGGATTCTCTTCCTATTGCAGACCGAAATACATCCAAATTCAAACTTTTGGGTCGAGGATTTTACATCCGAGACCGCACCGCTTTAGGATCCTTTTCCTATCGCACCGAAATACATCCATCAAATTCAAACTCTCGAGGTCAAGGATTTTACATCCAAGACCACTTTGCTCGAGATCTCTTCTCATCGCAACGATTCAATCTAATCAATTCAATTACTTTTGAGGCTGAAGATGTTACATCCAAAACCTCAATCCTAGATTTTCATTTCAAATCGAAATACATCAAATTAATTTTCGACAAACTTCAATCTAAACTAAGACTCCAAGCTAAAATTGAAACTCATCATTTAACCATAAATTGCAACAAAATAAAATCAAAACTCAAAATTCCAGCTCAGGATTTTACATCCAAGACTACTACCGCTTTAGGATTCTCTTCCTATTGCACCGAAATACATCAAATCAAAATTCAACCTTCGGGTCGAGGATTTTACATCCGAGATCGCATCTGCTTTAGGATCTTTTCCCTATCGCAATGAAATACATCAAATCGAAATCAAACTCTTGAGGTTAAGGATTTTACATCCAACACCACTTTGCTCTGAGATATCTTCTCGTTGCAACGGTTCAATCTAATCAATTCAATCTTCTTTCGAGGTTGGAGATGTTACATCTAAAACCTCAAAATCCTAATTTTCATTTCAAATCAAATCCCTCAAATTAATTTTGACAAAACTTCAATCTAAATTGAAACTCCAAACTAAAATTTAAACTCACACATCAAAACATAAATTGAAGCAAAATAAAATCTAAATCAAAATTCCCTCAGATCATGTGATTTGGGATTTACCTCCTTTTCCTTTCCCCAGCGAGAGTTCAAGAATCTCCGGTTCCAGAGATATACTTGACACTCCCCAGCAGAAACTCTTCTACTTCGTCCTAAGTTCGTCACTTGGACATCTGTGTTGGTTTGTTGATCGCTTCGGTCAACACCAATACGCGCGGTGTGCTCCGTCACCACCACACCTATCGGGGTCCATTTGTTGACCTCATTTTTGATGAGGTCTTCCCTTCTTCTTTTTAGTGCTTAGGATCTAGCCTTAGGCTTTTCCTTCGACTCATCTTAGAGGACTAGAATCGGGACCCGCCTTTTAGAAATTCAAACCACTTCTAAACTCCCCGCAAACTCCACAAACTTGACTATAGACCCCTAATCACCTAGAGGGTTGAAATCAAATATGGAAGTTTAAAGGATGAGTTCCTATAGGACTCTTTGGCCTTAGGACTGCCCTGGGTGGCCTGGTCTGGTGAAGGGGCTGACTTACACACACATTACACTTATACACTACACTTACACACTACATTTCCACACACTTCCTAAAACCACACCCATACCCAACTTCACCTCCTGACTCATGTAGGTGATTCACATGGATGGTCCTTAACCCCTAAGCCCTTGGCTAAGAGGGTTAGGAACAACATAGTGAATGCCTCAAATGAGTCCTTTCATGGCTCATATGGGCTTGAAATGGCTTCATGGCTCAACCAAAATGATTTCACCCCACCCAAATTCACCCAATCTTCAATTTCCCAAATTTTCAATTTTTGACTCCGGGACCCTACACCTACTAAACCTACCCAAAACCTCGAATTACCCAAATTTTTGCAAAATCTCCAAATTACCTAAAATTTTCCAAAATCAATCCCAAACACCTCCACATCACTCAAATTGGTCATCCATACCCAAAAATACCAAAAATTCCAAGAAAACCCCCCAATACCCTCCAAATACCCAAAATACCCTTCTTGGCCTAAAAATCCAAAAATTCAGAAAATTCCCAGAAAATTCCAGAAAATCCCAAATATTCCCAATTTCATTTTGTCCAACTACACCATGGGCCAATTTTGTCAATTTACCCTACTTTTGTCAAAACCCCCAAATCGACCCAAACTTAGCCCAAACTAACCCAATTCAACTCCAATTAACCCCAAATCTTTTCTAAACCTTCCTTAACATCCTCATAAACAAAACACTAACATGATTTGCCCAAGATTTTGACCCAAACCCCACTCAAATTCAACCCAAAATCAAAAAGCCCAATTTTGACCTAAACCCAAATCTAACCCAAATAGGCCCAAACCTCAAAATTAAAACCCAACCAAAGCCAAAACCTCTTTGAAACACTCCCATAAACATTTCTTAATATTTATTTTACATCAATTTCAACCCTAGCCCAACATCGGCCCAAGTTAGCCCAATTTGACCTACATTGGCCCATTCACCAAAAGAATTCAAATCCAACCCAATTCAAGTCCAAACTACCCCAAATTTGCTTCAAGTCACTCATGACACATCCATGAGCTAAACCCAATAATTATTTGGCCCAACCTCTTTACAAAATTTCATCCCAAAATCCATTTTAAAATTCAAGAGCCCACTTTCCTAATCCATCTTAAAAGCCCATCTAAAACCCTTTCAAAAAAGCCCAAAATTCTTCCAAGGCCCATATGACATTTCCCCTCATCATACTTTCAATTAAAATCATCCCTAAGTCCTAAATTCATCATCAAATAATTCCAAATCAAGCCTCATGCCAAATCACCCCTAAATACCAAAATTTTCCTTAAATCCATTTCCATGAAATCGACTTTACTTTTCCCAAGCCAAATGGAGCCATGGAGCCATGCATAAGCCATATGCAAGCCATGAGAGCCTCTTTACATGTCACCATGCCATTTTGGGCAAAAGGAGGAGGCTCTTTCCTTAATTCCTAAAGGTGATTAACCACTTCCATGTTTCCACTAAACCATGCTTAAGCCTAATTGTGCTTGGATGGTGACTTGACCCTACTGATTATGCTGAGCCAAATCACTTTTCCCTCAGCCAAAACCAGGCCTTGGGTGGTGCACCTAGCCCAAATGGGTGGGTTGACCCATTTAGGTTCAAATCTAGCCATGCCCCATTCCACTTTGGATCAAAGCCTTTACACATGTCCATGGCCAATTGATTGCACAAACCTCCGACCACGACCCACCCGACCTTGAGGGTGACCCATGCTCGGCCGGCCGGCCACCAGGCCGCCGGAAAACACCATGGCCGAGAGCTCACATGTGAGCCAACATTGAAATTCTCACTGGCCGAGCTCGCCCCATCCCTAGTGGTCACCATGGCCGATCTTCTCCTCACCGAGCAAGCGATCCCAAGCCCTAACTCCCCACGGGAGGCCTTCCACCCTCTCCTATTTAAACCCCTCACCCTCTCGGCCAAAGGAGAGCCAAGCACAAACCCCGCCGAAACTCGCCAAAATTGTTCCAAACCCTTCACCATCCTTAGAGCGGTTGATCCCAGGTGTCAATTTGCCCTAATCCCCACCAACGAGCCCGATTTCTCAACCGAAATTCCACCCAAAACCAGGACACTTTGCCACGGTGAGCCAATCCTCAAATTGACCGGTCCTACACCTTCATTGGACCAAGAGGAGAAGTTTCCCACTGAAAGCCCCATCTCCAGGGCCACCCGGTTGCTCCGACCTCCAAGCTTTGTGATCGGCCGTGGTCACTTTCATAGCTAGGCAATTCACCGGACCGGGAGACTTCATCCGGAGCTTGCCGGGACCCAATCGAAGGTGCAACAACTCTCGGATTGAAGCCACACTTCTCCGAGCTAAGGTATGAGTTAACTATTCATCCCGAGCTTCCGGAGATTCTCCATTTCAAATGCCTTAGTTTCAATGCATGTTAGCCGTATAGATGTGTTCGTCTCTTCAAGACGAATCCATAGAGCATAAGAACATGAAAATCCATCGAGAATCGAGTGAGATCTTAGGGATTTAGTGTGGACGGCTCTCGGGTGAGAACACTTGGGGACGATGAACGGATGCCGTCCATTCGATACACGCGCGCACGGACGGCCGGGATTGCGTCGGACCGGGAGACGGTACGAGAACCGCGGGGCCGGGCCGCCGACTCGGATGGCGGCGTCGAATGGGAGCGCGACACGCGGCGTTTCGGAGTCTGCCGAGGTTGACGCGGCGCCGCGTGGATAAATAGAAAATTAGGGTATTTTCTTATTTATTTAATTCCCTAAACTTCAAAAATCCATATCTTTGTGTAGAAAAATCACAAAAATAAAATAAAAATACCCTCTTGCTCGGTGAATAGAGGAGAATAATGTGGAAAAGAAATCATTTAATTTAATTAAGTATTTTATTTTTTATGATTTATTTACTCTCTGCATACATTTAATTCTCCATGCATGTATACAATTCACCATGGCATGAGACCATAGGGCTTTTGAAGCCTCGAACTTGGGAACATTCCCTGAATTTTCCAAGGTCGGAGAGCCATCTCTGTGAAAAGTTATTTATTTTTCAAATGCATGTTGTTGTTTTGAGTATTTTAATTCCAAAAATTAGCATGTTGTGAAATAAATTCTAGAAATATTTGGTGATGTTCCTTATGACCAGAGAACTCTAGGAAAAATAGGACTTGAAGTTAATTCACTCAGATTAACCCTAATTGGCTTAAACACCTAAAATAGGTCTTTAATTAATTAGAGTTAACCAGGCATCAAATTGACTTGAAATCAATTCTCCACTGACCTTTAGGATCAGAGGAATCCACCATAAAAATTTGAAGTCAATTGGACTCGGTTAGCCCCACTAATTGGGTTGATTAAGCCACTTAGCCATTTTAAACTTTAAAAATTCATAACTTTTAAAATATTTTTTTAAAATTCACCAAATTGGTTTTGGAGCCTCTCTGATATCAGGAGAACCCAAGAAAATTAAAATTTCAATTTTCTAAAAAAGTTGATTTTTAATAATATTTTAATATTTTTAATAATTAAAAAATAATAAAAATCACAAAAATAATAAAATTCACCAAAATGTCACATTTTGAATTTTAATCACTTAGGAACAAATCCCACATTTTTCCTAGGTCTATTTAGTGAGATATTAAATTTTAAAGCCCTAGGGTAATTTTAAAATTAAAAAAATGTATTTTCTAGCATTTTCACTAAAATAATTATTATAAATCATAAAAAAATCAGAAAATTGCAAAATTTGTTTCTTTGGTTTCCTTAATATCAGAGAGATTTTTGAAAAATATAAAATCCATTTTTCAACATTTATCTTATTTTTAAATTAATTAACACTCCAAAACTCAAAATAATTATAATAAAAATAATATAATTCAAAAAATCACCAAAATTGGTCCAAGTGCTTCTCTGGTCATTAGGAATGTCCCCTAATTTTCTTAAGGACAGAAACTTTTCCCTTGGTCATGTTATCAAATTTTCCTTGAAAATCTCTATTTTTCACCAAAAATAATTATATAAATAAATTAAATACAGAAAAATCACATTTTCTCCTCTCATGTCTTTATTGACATATGAGTAAAGTCACATAAAAATTTCAAGTTCATTTGAGTTCAATTTAGTGAGTTATGAAATTATTAAGCTTAAAGGGTAAAATGGTAATTAAAATCTTTAATCCTTAATTAAAACTTTAGGTTCAATAAAAAATCAACAAGTAAAATATTTGATCCTAATCTGATTTGGATGATTGAAATTTAAATAATTAAAGGGTAGAAACCCATTAAATAATTTTAAAATGATTAAACTTTAATTAAATAATAGATTAAATTTGGAAGAATAATAAAATTGGAATTATTAAAATAAGGGATCTTTATTAGGAAGAGATTTTTTTTTTTTCTTTAATTTAAAAAATCCCTAAATTAATTATATCAACTAATACTCAATTTTTAATTAAAATGATAACTCAAATTTAAAATATTAAAAGACTTAATTTCAATTAAAATTAAAAATAAAGTAAATTAAAGATAAATTAAATTAAGATTAAATTTAAAAATTAAATTAAATTAAATTTAATAATTAAATTAAATTAAATTAAACAATTAAATTAAGTTAATTAAAATTAAATTAAATTAAATAATTAAATTAAATTAAATAATTAAACAATTAAATTAAATTAATTAAAATTAAATTAAATTAAATCAAACAATTAAATTAAATTAAATTAAAATTAAATTAAATTAAATTAAACAATTAAATTAAATTAAATTAAATAATTAAAATTAAATTAAATTAAATTAAATAATTAAATTAAAGTTAAATCAAATCAAATTAATTAAACACCAAGTCAAATTAAATTGAATTATGTTAAACTAAATTAAAACTCAATTAAATTAAGTTAAATTAAATATAACATCACCTAAGACATAAAAGAAATTAAATATAAAACAACTTGAACACTATTCCAAATTTAAACTCTTTAACTTAAATCAAGTCATTTGAATACTAATTTACCCTCGAAAGCTTTGATTATTGTAACTCCTAAATGAAACATTAAATGGAGTGTTACTTTACTCATAGGATATTCAAATGTCCTAGTTCATCGAGCAAGTTAACAAGACTTGAAAACCTCGGACGATCGATTCATTTATATAATTAAATTCATTTGGACCTAAAATAATTCTAGAAATATTGAAAAGATGTTTAAGATCCTTCTTAAGCACTTCCTCAATATGATAGGATATTTTTAAGAACAATTGAATTTGATTATTCTTTGATGAAGAAAATCGTCCTTAAACAAAAACCCAAAGAACCTAGACGTCATAGGAGATGACTAGCTATAGGATTAGGAATTTGGTAGAAAACCATAACCTTTCCCCTAGCCTTTACCAAGAACTTGTTTAAATATTCTAATTGTGTTTTAAGTGCAACTTGGGATGACGGGAAGACCCTCCGTGTACGCTTTTATTTTATTGCAATTTACTTTCTTGCAATTTACTTTCTTGCAATTTACTTTCTTGCAATTTACTTTATTGCAAATGCATTTTACTTTTCTTGCATGATAAAACAACAAGCTGCATGAAAACCCACACCTTTAGGATAGCCCCTAAAACCGAAAACCAAAATTAAGTTAAAAGTCATTGCAAGATAAAATTCACCGCCACAACATTTCAAAAGATAAAACAACTCAAAATTTAATCACAAACAGTAACACAAAACTACAATTGCAACTAAATTAAAACGTCCCGTTGGATGATCGGAATACCTCGGATGATGTAACCTACGTGTTGCTAACGGGATTTCCCACGGTCTAAATGAAAGTGTGGAACTCATTCAATTGAGTTTAGCAAATTCATCCGGACTAAGTGAATCCGATAAAAATAACGATGCCGGAAGGATGGAACCGTGGGATCTTAACCGGTGTCGTTATAATCAACTTTAAGATTTGTTTTAATTAAAACACAAAAAACACTTGGAAATTAAGATTTTCTCTAAACCAAAACACTTCTCTCATCCCCCGATTTATGATTTCTAAAACTAAACCTCCGCAACAACAAGGAGCTCGGAGCATGGTGGGCAAGCATGACCATCGTCATCGGCAAAACCCGAGTCTACTTCAAAGAAAACTTTCCTAGAATTAAAACAACCAAGCCATAGGACTTCGAGGTAGCTTGCCTAGTGCAACATAAATCCTCGACTCTTCGTTAGGCATTTGCATTGCAAATTAAGCCCTAACCGGTCTTAGGATTCCGAGGTAGTCGTCCGATACGACAATAAACCCTCACATCTTCTAGGCTATTTGTTTGATTTTATCATACAAATATAAGCCCTAATTAATTGAAATTGGCAAGATTGAAATATCAAATAAACATTAGGACTTTCCTAAATTCAAGACAAACAATAGGATAGTCGGGAAATTATCGAAGTTCACTTCGAATCAGTGATCTCTCCTACCTCTCTTCCTTTGGATTCACAAAACAAAATGTTCCAAAATTTGATCCATTCCCTATTGAAATTCCAAAATTCAATCTTTGAAAACCTTAAACTTTGAAATTCTTGAGAGCAGAATCATTGATTATTATCGAGAGTTTTCTTAGGTGATTCCCGTCACTTAAGATGTAATTAACTATGGGGCTTGCCCTTATAGGGAATTTTAAAGAACCCGAGTAATATAAACCCCGTTTAATGTTTTCATATTAAGCAGTGGGAAACTTGTCGGCTTATAAAATTGGTTCGCAGACCAAACGGATGTCACAAATCTTCTAGTTTATTTAATCGAGCCCCACTCATCAAGCAAGTGTGTCTATCCTTAGGGATAGATACACTGGCTTGTGGTGTGGTATTCGTTTATATAAACTATTTGGGATGTGAGATCAGTTTGATTTCATATCTTAAAATTTTTCAAACTTAAAAATTATTTTCAAAATCAAATACTACTTTTCAATTTATTTATTTAAACTAAATTAAAAATTTGCCGACAACTTCTGTTAGGCGACCACTTTTCAAAATAAAACACACAACCTAAAAATATGCCGACAGGCGTGTTTATGGACAGGACTCTGTCCGACTCCATCACAGTCGTCCATCTAATACACGCTAGATCGGACAGCTGCCGCTCTTCTTCTCCAACTGGTTTTCTTTCGAGACCTTCCAAATTAAAACCTTAATATCTCTCTCGATTCTCAACAAAATCGAGTGATTTTTTTTAAATGCTCGTCTAACTTAGTAGAACTCATCCATACAACGATGATGCATTTAAATCAAGTAAATTTTCAAGGAGAATTAATATAAGCTCGGTTTGATGAAAAATTTCAATACATTTGTCCAAGAGGTGAGGCCTCGATGTGGGGAAGGTTTGGGTAAAGTTCATTTGATTTTGGTGGAATTTTGGGGGATGGCCTGTTTCGAACTCAATTTTTTAGATTCAAAATTGAGCTCGGCCAAGGAGTTTGAGGGCATGAAAGCAGTTGGGTTAGCCTTAGGAGGTCTTGGAGAAGCTAAAGGAACAATTGGGCAGAGTCTCTCCAAGGTAATTTTGCATCTCTCCTTATGGCCATGGATGTGGAGTTTAAATAGAGGAGGCCATGGTGGAGCTCGGGGCAAATCAGTGGGTGTGCATACTTGCTTAGGTGGAGGGAAGAAGTGCCCAAGCATCCAATTGGGTTTGGCCACATTGGATGGCCTCAATTTTGAGTTTTCCCCTTGGCGCCCTTCTTGGTCAATGCCAATTCCGGCGACCTAGGTGGCTGAACGAGCATGCTGAGGTCTCAATCCGGTCAGGGAGGTCAGGGCTTGAAATTGGTGAGGTCAATTGAGGTTGAACAGTGTAAAGAAGATGAATTTAAATGGAAAGGGGGAAGGTGCCATTTTGGGTCAAATTGGGTTCATGCATGATTTGAGCTTGGTTCACCTTTCCATGGTGTGATTTGGGCTGAGAAAAGTTCACTTGATTCAGCTTGATTAGTAGGGAGGGGTCACCATCCAAGATGATTTGGCTAAATATGGGTATGGGTGTGACATTAAAGAGGTTAAAAAGCTTTATTAAGAGAGATGAAAAGTGGCTTCTCCATTAGCCATTAATAGCTAGGTGACAAGCCCATGGCTCGCATGGCTTACATATGGCTCATTGTCGGAGTTGTTTTGGGTGTGGAGTGCCCGTAAGACGGTGTCGGTCGCCAAAATTGAAATCCCGTCGCCCGCTTCGGAAGGACGCTTTAATTTACATATATATATAATTTTTAGAAAAATATGAAATCAAACTGACCCCATATTTTTCATAGTTTAAATGAAAGAGCGCTACACCTCAAGTCATGCATTTATCCCGAAAGACAAACACAAGACTTGAGGGTGAGACTCGATCAAATAAACTAAGAAATATATGACGTCCGTTTGGTCTGCGAAACCATTTTATTTGTCGACAAGTTCTCCTATTTAATATGAAGAATTAAATAAGGTTTATTTTAAGCTGGGTTCGGAAATGCTTCCTATAAGGGCAAGCCCCTATAGTTAATTACATCTTAAATGACCGAAATCACTTAAGAAAACTCTCGATAAAAATCAGGAAATATTATCTTCAAAGAGGTCAAAAGGAAAGGACTTTTCAACGTAATCGGACAAAGAGGTGTGAAAGGGGATTGGCTCAAATTTGAAACATTTTATTGTAGAATTCAAAGGAAGAAGAACTAGGGGATGTCGGAGATCCGGAGGCGAACCTCGGTGACTTCCCAAGCTATCCTATGGTTTGGCTTAAATTTAGGAGAGATATTATTTAAATGTTTCATCCTGCCAATTTTATTTAATTAGGGCTTACATTTGTGTGAAACGATCACACGAATAGCCTAGAAGATATGAGGATTTAGGTCGTAACGAACGACAACCTCGGAATCCTAAAACGAGTTGGGGCTTATATTGTACAACAGAGCTATACAAAGGCCCAAAAGAGGTTGAGGATTTATGTCGCGCTAGGCGAACAATCTCAAAATCCTATAGATTGTTGTTTAACTAAGGAGTGGTTTAGTTGGTGAATACATGCCTTGCTGTTGAAGATGGTCGTGCTGCCCACCGCGCTAGCTCCGAGCTCCTTGTCGTGAAGAGGTTAAGTTTTTTGAGGTGGCAAGTCATAATGTCAAATCAGGCGGCCCTATGGTTGAGTTCTCCTAAATATCCTATGCAAATATGTTTAAATGTTGTACAGTGTATAGAAGGGTATATAACACAGGAAAACAGTAAAACATGCAGCAGAGTATGGTACAACGTGCTAAACAGTAAAGCATGCAGTATCAGGTATGAAAAAATAGCACGCTGTAAATATAAACAAACATGTATACCTGGGAGATCCGTTATTTTCTTAAATGCAGCAGGCTAGAGTGCGTCATGCAGGTGAAAGCCAAGTAGAAAAACAGAAATATTGTCCAGAAAGCTCGAGAAAAGACGGCGAATGACTCACAACAGAAAGCTCGAGAAAATGAATAACACAAGTCATCAAAACTTCAGAAAAATCCTAAAAAAAGGACCACGAGTGCTTCATCAAAATCATGCGAAAACCTGAAGAAAACCGCAAGCACTCGGGTCGGGGCTAGGCTCAGAACTGTGTAGTACTGCTCGAAGGGTCGTCGAAGGCTACTCGGTCACCCGAGTGTATAGAGCCCGCTACTCAACTAGAGGGGTGTCCTACTAAACCTAACTCAGGAGGGTGTTCCTCAACCCAAAACTGATAATCAGCAAGTGGACAACCAAGTTTTATAATATGATTTTAAAATTTATATTTTTAGCATGCACGTGGATTTCAGGCATACATAAAAGAGTTTATGTCGATGTTCTGGTTGTAGTGAAAATATATTTTTATTGTAAAATGTAGTGTCATGTTCTTATTAGGTTTTGAAAATTGGGATTGTCCACAAGTTGATCATTTCGTCGGGTATAGGGTCACTAGCAATCCTAAGAAGGTACGGGTGCCCCGCTTGCCTTATAGCGATGAATGATACCGTCATCCTACGGTTTACCAGGGCCCTGGAGTGGGTCCTGATGTCGTAGGATGGGATATCATTCTACTCTATCACTGGTGTGCCTTTAGCATCATCGCCATCACTACCTCAAAACAAAAACAAAACCAACTCCGAGTGAAGCAGGGAAAACACGTAAATCAATGAAAAGGGGAAGGAAAGGAGATTAACCCACCTCCAAATCCGAGAAGAACCAAAACGGAAGGAGGGTTAGTCTAAAACACCCCTAAAATAGGTAAGAGCAAAACCCAAGATCCTTGAATCAATCCAGAGGATATCATTTTCTCACTTGGGTATAATTGGATCGACCCAAAGAGGGTGTCCCTTCCATAAAAAGAATGAAATCTGGAAATCTTTTAAAACCTCGTAAATCAAGCGGGAAAGAAATGACTCGGGGAAACCCACTACTAACATCTCCTAACCCGTGCTAAAATCCAGATTTTCCAACTCCCAATTCAATTGATAACCTTTAAAACATAGATCTCCCAATAGGACCACACAAAGACCCATGGCCAAGGCAACAAAGGCCAAAGTAGTTCACGGCCACAACAATGACAGGAAAGTTATGCCAACACAGAGCTTTCAACACATAAGAAAGTGAATGGGCAAACTCCTATAAACTTCCAAACTAGCTCCAATTCCACTAAGTAAAATATAGGAAGGATGTCCTAAATCCAATCGATAATCATCTCATTCCATAAGCAAGCCAACACAAGGCATAAACTCGAGCCACCATGAGGCAAGAACCGAGCCGACACCAAGTTACAGCCCACCCAAGACAAAACCAAGGTAGGGAACAACACCAGAAGGGCAAAACCGAGCCACTGCAGGCCGAACCCGAGCCACCATATGGCTAGAAATCAGCCCAGCTCTAGACTAAAATAGCCCCAACACAAAGCTAAAGCAAAAGGTGCTAAAAGATCCAACCTGAGCTGAAACATGATCATAATCTGAGCCACAACAAGGTTAAAAACGAGCCCAACTCTAAGTTAAAATAGTCCCGATATAGAACCAATACAAGAAGTGCCAAGGGATCAAAACCGAGCACAGCAAGGCTGAAAATGAGCCCAGATTTAAGTTAAAACAGCCCCCAATACAGAACCAGTACAAGGGGTGCCAAGGAATCAAAGACCGAGCCACATTAAGATTAAAAATGAGCCTAGCTTCAGGTTACAACAATCTTAACATAAAGCCAAAATCAGAAGTGTTAAAATAGCCAAAACCAAGCTATGGCAAGGCTGACAACAAGCCCAGTTCTAGCATACAACAATCCCAACATAAAGCTAAAACCAGAGAAAGTTAAAGGAGCCAACCCGAGCCACAACTAAGCTGGGGGCCAATCCAGCTTTAAATTAAAACAGGGGGGAACAGCAAGACTAACGGAAAGCCGAGCCACATAAGGCTAAAACCAAATCCCGAATTTAAGCTTGGAACAAAGAATATGGCGGGACTTAACAAAACCGAGCCATATGAGGCTAAAACCAAGCCTAGCTACAATTAAATCCAAATCCAACATCAAGCTAAAGCAAATTTTCTTTAAAAGCTCAACAAATGAAGTATCTATTGTTGACCTCATTTTTGATGAGGTCTTCCCTTCTTCTTTTTAGTGCTTAGGATCTAGCCTTAAGCTTTTCCTTTCGACTATCTTAGAGGACTAGAATTGGGACCCACCTTTTAGAAATTCAAACCACTTCTAAACTCCCCGCAAACTCCACAAGCTTGACTATAGACCCCTAATCACCTGTAGGGTCGAAATCAAATGTGGAAGTTTAAAGGATGAGTTCCTATAGGACTCTTCGGCCTTAGGACCGCCTCGCGGTGGCCCGGTCCGGTAAAGGGGCCGACTTACACTGCACTTACACACTACATTTCCACACACTTCCTAAAACCACACCCATACCCAACTTAACCTCCCGACTCATGTGGGTGATTCACATGGATGGTCCTTAACCCCTAAGCCCTCGCTAAGAGGGTTAGGAACAACATAGTGAATGCCTCAAATGAGTCCTCTCATGGCTCATATGGGCTTGAAATGACTTCTTTCCACCAAAATTTACCCAATCTTCAATTTCCCAAATTTTCAATTTTTGACTCCCGGGCCCTACACCTACTAAACCTACCCAAAACCTCGAAATTACCCAAATTTTTGCAAAATTTCCAAATTACCTAAAATTCTTCAAAATTATTCCCAAACATTTCTACACCACTCAAATTGACCATCTATATCCAAAAATACCAAAAATTCCAAGAAAACCTCCCAATACCCTCCAAATACCCAAAATACCCTTCTTGACCCAAAAATCCAAAAATTCAGAAAATTCCCAGAAAATTCCAAAAATCCCAAATATTCCCAATTTAATTTTGTTCAACTACACCATGGGCAAATTTTGTCAATTTACCCTACTTTTGTCAAAACCCCCAATTTGACCCATTTTAATCCAAAGTGAACCCAATGTCAAACCAAACCTACCCAATTGACCCCAATTTTGGTCCAATTCAATTCTAAACTTCAATTCAACATTCCCAATACCAATTTAGACCAAATCCAAGTCCAATTTGATTGACATTTGGATCCAATCTCACTTTTGGCCTTAAAGCCCAAATTTGGACCCATGACCCAAACTTAACCCAAACTCACCCAATTCAACTCCAATTAACCTCAAATCTTTTCTAAATCTTCCTTAACATTCCCACAAACAAAACCCTAACATGATTTGCCCAAAATTTAGACCCAAACCCCACTCAAACTCAACCCAAGGTTAAAAGGCCCATTTTCGACCTAAGCCCAAACCTAACCCAAATTCAACCCAATTCAAATCCAAATCACCCCCAATTTGTTTCAAATCACTCATGACACATCTATGAGCTAAACCCAACAATTATTTGGCCCAACCTCTTTACAAAATTCCCATCCATAAATTCATTTTTAAACTTAAGGGCCCATTCCTTAAACCATTTTAAAAGCCCATTTCCTTCAAAATTCAAAAGCCCAAATCTACCCTAAAGCCCACATGACATCTCCATTTGTCATCCATTTAATTAAATCCATTACCTAAGTCCTAAAATCATCATTGAATTATTCCAAATGAAGCTTCATCCAAATTCCCATCAAATTACCAAAAATTTCTTAAAACCCATTTTTATGAAATCGACTCAACTTTCCCCAAGCCAAAGACAAGCCATGCAAGCCATTGACAAGCCACATGAAGCCATGGGAGGCTTGACATGTGACCATGCCATTAATGGTAAAAGGAGGGGCTCCTTTTCTAATCTTTCATTAAGCCTTTTTTACCTTAAGCATGTCACACACTAAACCATGTTTAGCCACCTCATCATGGATAGAGACCACACCACTCTCTCTCGGCCGACCCAACCGATCCTCTCAGCCCAAAATCAGGCCATGGGGAGGTGAACCAAGCCCAAAAGGTGGGTTGACCCATTTGGACCCAAAATAGGCTCATCCCCCATTCCATTTCAATCCAACTCCTTTACACATGGCATTTGTCAATTGCCTACACCAAACCTCCAGCCCTGACCCACCTGACCAAGATGGTGACCATTGCCTGGCCGGCCGGCCACCGAGCCGCCGGAAAACACCATGGCCGAGAGCTCACATGTGAGCTAACATTGAAATTCTCACTTGCCGAGCCGCCCCATCCCTAGTGGTCACCATGGCCGATCTTCTCCTCACCGCAGCAACTCGATCCCAAGCCCTAACTCCCCTGGGAGGCCTCCCAGCCAGCTCTATTTAAACTCCACCCCTCTCGGCCATGAAGGGAGCGAAGCACAAACCTTGCCAAAACTCTGCCAAAATTGTTCCAGACCCTTCTCCACCCTAAGAGCACTTGATCCCCAAGTGAAATCCCCCGCCATTTCTCCTCCGTAAGCTCAATTTCGTAGTCGAAATTCCACCCAAAACCAGGACACTTCTCCACAAGGAGCCAATTCTCAAATTGATTGGCTCTACACCTTCACTGCATCAAGGGAAGGTGTTCACCATCAAAAGCCCCATCTCCAGAGCCACCCGGCTGCTCCAGTCCTCCAAGCTTTGTGATCGGGCTTGGTCGAAATCATATCCGGACAATTCACTGCACCGGAGACTTCATCCGGAGCTTGCTAGGACCCAATCGAAGGTGCAACAACTCTCAGATTGAAGCCACACTTCTCTGAGCCAAGGTATGAGTTAACTCTTCATCCCAAGCTTCTGAAGATTCTCTATTTCAAATGCCTTAGTTTCAATGCATGTTAACCGTATAGATGCGTTCGTCTCTTCAAGACGAATCCATAGAGTATAAGAACGTAAAAATCCATTGAGTATCGAGTGAGATATTAGGGATTTAGTGTGGACGGCTATCGGGTGAGGACACTTGGGGACGATGAACGGATGCCGTCCATTCAATACACGCGCGGACGAACGGCTCGGATGGCGTCGGACCGAGGAGACGCGTACGAGAACCGCGGGGCCCGGCTGCCGACTCGAGTGGCGGCGTCGAATGGGAACGCGCCGCGTGGCCTTTCGGAGTCGCCGAGGATGCGCCGGCGCCGACTCGGATAAGTAGAAAATTAGGGATTTTCCGATTTATTTAATTCCCTAAACTTCAAAAATTCATATCTCCGTGTAGAAAAATCGGAAAAATAAAATAAAAATACCCTCTTCGCTCGAGTGAAGAGAGGAGAATAATGTGGAAAAGAAATCACTTAATTTAATCAAATATTTTATTTTTTATAATTTATTTACTCTCTACATTGTTTTAATTCTCCATGCATGCATACAATTCACCATGGCATGAGACCATAGGGCTTTGAAGCCTCTGAATTTGGGAACATTCCCTGAATTTTCCAAAGTCAGAGGCCATCCCTATGAAGAGTTCTTGATTTTTCAAGTTCAGTGTCACCGTTTTGAGTATTTTAATTCCAGTAAATAGCATGTTGTGAAATAAATTCTAGGAAAATTTGGTGATGTTCCTTATGACCAGAGAACCCTAGGAAAAATAGATTTTGGCTTAGTTCATTCAAAACAAGCCTAATTGGCTTAAACACCCAAAATAGGTCTTTAATTAATTAGAGTTAACCAGGCATCAAATTGACTTGAAATCAATTCTCCACTGACCTTTAGGATCAGAGGAATCCACCATAAAAATTTGAAGTCAATTGGACTTGGTTAGCCCCACTAATTGGGTTGATTAAGTCACTTAGCCATTTTAAACTTTAAAAATTCATAACTTTTAAAATACTTTTCAAAAATTCACCAAATTGGTTTGGAGCCTCTCTGATATCAGGGGAATCTAAGAAAATTAAAATTTCAATTTTCTGAAAAAGTGGATTTTTAATAATATTTTAATATTTTTAATAATTAAAAAATAATAAAAATCACAAAAATAATAAAATTCACCAAAATGTCACATTTTGAATTTTAATCACTTAGGAACAAATCCCACATTTTTCTTAGGTCTATTTAGTGAGATATTGAATTTTAAAGTTTTAAGGTAATTTTAAAATTAAAAAATGTATTTTCTAAGCATTTTCACTAAAATAATTATAATAAATCATAAAAAATCAGAAAATTGCAAAATTTGTTTCTCTGGTTTCCTTGATATCAGAGAGATTTTTAAAAAATATAAAATCCATTTTTCAACATTTATTTTATTTTTAAATTAATTAACACTCCAAAACTCAAAATAATTATAATAAAAATAATATAATTCAAAAAATCACCAAAATTGGTCCAAGTGCTTCTCTGGTCATTAGAAATGTCCCCTAATTTTCTTAAGGACAGAAACTTTCCTTTGGTCATGTTATCAAATTTTCCTTGAAAATCTCTATTTTCCACCAAAAATAATTATATAAATAAATTAAATACAGAAAAAATCATATTTTCTCCTCTCATGTCCTTATTGACATATGAGTGAAGTCTCATAAAAATTTTAAGTTCATTTGGGTTCAATTTAGTGAGTTATGAAATTATTAAGCTTAAGGGGTAAAATGGTAATTAAACTTTTAACCCTTAATTAAAACTTTAGGTTTAATAAAAAATCAACAAGTAAAATATTTGATCTTAATCTGATTTGGATGATTGAAATTTAAATAATTAAAGGGTAGAAACCCATTAAATAATTTTAAAATGATTAAACTTTAATTAAATAATGGATTAAATTTGGAGGAATAATAAATTGAGATTATTAAAATAAGGGATATTTATTAGGAAGAGATTTATTCTTTAATTTAAAAAATCCCTAAATTAATTATATCATTAATACTCAATTTTTAATTAAAATGATAACTCAAATTTAAAATATTAAAAGACTTAATTAAATTATTAAACTCTTTTAAAATTTTAATTAAAATTAAAAATAAAGTAAATTAAAGATAAATTAAATTAAAATTAAATTAAATTTAACAATTAAATTACATTAAATTAAATTAAATAATTAAATTAAAATAAATTAAATAATTAAATTAAATTAAATTAAACAATTAAATTAAATTAAATTAAATTAAATTAAATCAAATCAAATTAATTAAATACCAAATCAAATTAAATTGAACTATGTTAAACTAAATCAAACTCAATTAAATTAAATTAAATTAAATATAAAACAACTTGAACACTATTCCAAATTTAAACCCTTTAACTTAAATCAAATCATTTCAATACCAATTTACCCTCGAAAGTTTTAGTTATCATAACTCCTAAACGTAACATTAAATGAAATGTTACTTCACTTATAGTGATATTCAAATGTCCTAGTTTTTGAGCAAGATAACAATAAAACTTGAAATTCTTGGACGATTAATTCATTTGTATAATTAAATTCATTTGGACTTAAAACAATCCTAGAAATATCGAAAAGATGTTTAAGATTCCTCTTAAGCACTTCCTCAATATGATAGGACATTTATAAGAACAATTGGGCTTAATCGTTCTTCGATGAAGAAAATCGTCCTCAAACCAAAACACAGAGAACCTAGACGTCCTAGTGGAATGACTAGCTATAGGATTAGGAATTTGGTAGAAAACCATAACCCTTCCCTTAGTTTTACCTGAGAACTCGCTTAAATATTCTAATTGTGTTTTAAGTGCAAATTGGGATGACTGGAAGACCCTCCAGTACGCTTTTATTTTTATTGCAATTTACTTTCTTGCAATTTACTTTCTTGCAAATGTACTTTATTTTTCTTGCATGATAAAACAACAACTGTATGAAAACCCACACCTTTAGGATAGTCCCTAAAACTGAAACCAAAACTAAGTTAAAAGTCATTGCAAGATAAAATTCACCGCCACAACATTTCAAAATATAAAACAACTCAAAATTTAATCACAAACAAGAACACAAAACTACAATTACAATTAAATTAAAACGTCCCGTTGGATGATCGGAATACCTCTGGATGATGTAACCTACGTGTTGCTAACTGGATTTCCCACTGTCTAAATGAAAGTGTGGAACTCATTCAGTTGAGTTTAGCAAATTCATCCTGACTAAGTGAATCCGATAAAAATAATGATGCCGGAAGGATGGAACCGTGGGATCTTAACCGTGTCGTTATAATCAACTTTAAGATTTGTTTTAATCAAAATAAAAAAAAAACACTTGGAAATTAAGACTTCTCTAAACCAAAACACTTCTCTCATCCCCCGATTTATGATTTCTAAAACTAAACCTCCGCAACAACCAAGAGCTTGGAGCATGGTGGGCAACGACGGCCATCGTCGTCGCAAGAAACTTAAACCTACTTCAAGAAAATCTTCTTAGAATTAAAACAACAAAGCCATAGGATTTCGAGGTAGCTCGCTTAGTGCAACATAAATCCTCGACTCTTCGTTAGGCATTTGCATTGCAAATTAAGCCCTAACCGGTCTTAGGATTCCGAGGTAGTCGTCCGATACGACAATAAACCCTCACATCTTCTAGGCTATTTGTTTGATTTTATCATACAAATATAAGCCCTAATTAATTAAAATTGGCAAGATTGAAATACTAAATAAACATTAGGACTTTCCTAAACTCGAGCCAAACGATAGGATAGTCGGGAAATTACCGAAGTTCACTTCGAATCGTTGATTTCTCCTATCTTTCTTCCTTTGGATTCACAAAACAAAATGTTCTAAATTCGATCCATTCCCTATCGAAATTCCAAAATTCAATCTTTGAAAACCTTAAAGTTTGAAATTCTTGAGAGCGAATTATTGGTTATTATCGAGAGTTTTCTTAGGTGATTCCCGTCACTTAAGATGTAATTAACTATGTGGGCTTGCCCTTATAGGGAATTTTAAAGAACCTGTGTAATATAAACCCCGTTTAATACTTTCATATTAAGCGTGGAATTTGTCGGCTTATAAAATTGGTTCGCGTACCAAACGGATGTCACAAAACTTCTAGTTTATTTGATCGAGCCCCACCCTCAAGTAGTGTGTCTATCCTTAGGGATAGATACACGGTTTGTGGTGCGATGCTCATTTATATAAACTATTTGGGATGTGAGATCGGTTTAATCTCATATCTTAAAACTTTCAAATTTAAAATTATTTTCAAAGTCAAATACTATTTTCTAAATTATATATATATATTTAAATCAAATTTAAAATTTAAATTCGCCGACAACTTCTGTTAGGCGACCCCCTTTTAAAATACAATACAACCTAAAAATATGCCGGCATCTATATATTCAAACATAGCCTTGGCTTGAAACTAAGAAAGCGGTCAATCTTGGACCACAATAACATCTTTATGCCTTTTATATATCAAATTATGAAACTATCACATGCTTGCAAGCAAGAATGAGCATAGAAACTTTTCAAATTAGTTAATCATGCTTTTATGAAGGGCTAAGATGCAAGAAGCCCAAGAATTAAGCTTCCAAATATTCAAAACATAGAGCCACAATATGCTTTATATAAGAATAAGCATGAAACTTCTCAAATTGAACTAAGCTTCCTTCCAACATGTCATTTTGATAAAGAAAAGTTACAAAGAGTAAAAGCCGAGCCCCACATGCATATTGAAAAGGCCAAGTGAATCTTTCCATACTTCATGCCAAGCAAGAATAAATAGGAAGCCTTACAATACACATCCTAACATGCTTGAAAAAGAAATCATCATTGTCCCTAAAGCCACATTTTAATCACTTCAACTTGCTTTTTGAACAAAAGAAAAGAGAAGAGCTAACATTATTCCAAAGCCATGCTTCAAGCCCTTTAACCATAGAAAAATAAAAATGAACCACATTTTATCATTTTAAGAAAGTAAAGAAAAGAAAGGAGCCAATGCCATGCCATGTTTCCACTACTTCAAGCAAATGATCAAGCTCATACTCTAAAACATGCTCAAATCTCTATTCTTATTCATGTTTCAAGCAATAAAACACTCCCAACATTTGTATAAGATCATACTAGCATGCCACTAGAGAAGGAAAGATAGGAATTATCATTTTAAGCAACTAAATAAAGCATTCCTTAGCATATAAACACCCAGCTGAAACAAGAACAGGGAGGACCGGCCCAACAGCAAGGTTACGGACTCCCTGGGCCAAACCGAGAAATAGATAGGGGAGATAAGGGGTACCAGCTAGTGTAGAATACACAAAGGAAGCAGGAAATCCAAGCCTCAAACCAACAGCACTTCCCCTTCTCCAAGATGAAATTCGGCCAGCCCTAAATTCACCTCAAATTAGAGTATTTATAGGCAAAAAGGGAAAAGGAGTGCTGCTCCTTACTTGTAGAGCCAAGTAGGATCGGGGAAGGTGCGGGAGGATGGAGGGAAATGCCGCAAAGATGAGCAGCAGAGACTCGGGCAACTTGCTCGCGCAGGGGAGAGCAGAGGAGAAGATGGTGCGGCCAGGGATAAGGGATGGGTATGTGCGGCTCGAGGAGGAGACCACAGGAGATGGGCGAGAGGCGTGCGGCTCGAGCGCGGGAGAAGGAGACACTGGCTCGGTCGAGCGTGCGAACGAGAACGGGATCGAGCGGGAGAGACGATCCGAGCGAATGAGAGGAGCGAGAGAGCAGGCCGAGCCAAATGGGGGGAATTTAGGGCTTAAGATTTTACTTTATAAATGTATAAATATATATATATATATATATATATATATATATATATATATATTATTATTATTAAATTAAACCCTAATTCACCAATTCCGCCTCCGACAGGCTATTGTCGCAAGACGAACGTCAATTTTAGGTAAAATCAATGTTCTGGACGCATCGGCTCAGTCAATTTCGTCATCCGAGGTCGTTTGGGCAACCTCATCGACGGTCGCGTCAAAATTGTGTCGAAATTTGGTCTCGTCGTAAAATTTTGACTCGAGCTCGATCTATCAGAATGGTGCAGGTGTGTAAGACGTGCACGAGGTTGTCCTAATGTCCAGAGGTCCTATAGGGACTCAGTTTGAACTCCTGACGTCAATTTCGACCGGCTACAAACTAGCGGTACAAAATCTCGTACAAGATTTCAAAGAGTAACGAAGTGGTTTCCAGACACTCTAAAATGAGGTGGGTCCCGTCGCTAAGAAGCTAGGATCGTCGGGGAAGCTCTTGAGACTAGAATCCTAAATCTAGGAGGAATACTAAACCTCGACAAAAACGTGCGGTCAACACTCATCCATGGCTTCATGGCTCACCTATGGCTTGGGGATGGCTTGGTCAAATTTCATGAAAGGGTAATTTTGATTTATGTGGTAAAGTTTGTTATGAGGCCAAATTTGATTTGATTTGATCATGAAATTGAAACTTAGGGGATGATTTAATTGAATGGATGATGAAAAGATGATTGTCATGTTATTAAGAGTAATTTGTTTGATTAGTTTCTATGTTATTATTGCTGTTTTTATTATGCA
>JAKZJZ010000066.1:0-111517 GCA_022702705.1 Papilionanthe hookeriana x Papilionanthe teres
TTGCGAGACGGGCTAGCGCATCCGCTAAAGCGTTTTCTTTCGGGAATTTTGTAGATTGTCACATTCGGAATTAGTTCCAACAATTGTATGGCATACCTGGAAGTATTGCTCGAGTCTTGGTTTTAAAATTCTGTACTGTCCGGCGATCTGTTGAATGATTAATTGTGAATCCCCGTAGATGTTGATGTCTGTTATCCCCATTTGAATAGTTAATTCTAGTCCTATTATGAGGGCTTCGTATTCTGCTTCGTTATTTGTACACGGCTCTCTCCAGTGGTAGGAGTATCTTAACATCCCCCGCTCCGGTGTTATAAAGATTAATCAGATCCCTGCCTTACCGGGCACTATCACTTGCGATTCTTCGTCTTTATGTGCTGAAGATGCTCCGTCGAAATACAATTCCAACGTCGATCATCAGGGTCTTCTAGGTTCATTATTTGTTCATCTGGCAAGTCGTCATTGAGAGGCGATTCGCCGGCAAAGGGTGTCGTCGCGAGGAAGTCCGCTAGGACTTGTCCCTTTACTGGCACGAAGAGGCACGAAAGTTATATCGAATTGCAATAATATCATTGACCATCTGGCAAGTCTGCCGGAAAGCGTTGGACGGGTCATCAAGTATTGCAATGGATTAAATTTCGAAATCAGGTTGACCTTGTGAGAAAGCATGTAATGCCTGAGCTTTTGAGCGGCGAAGATCAGGGCTAAACAGTGCTTTTCAATTGCGGGATACCTTATTTCCGTCGGAAGTAAACGACGGCTTAGGTAGTAAAGAGCATTTTCTTTACCCTCATCATTGACCTGGGCTAACAGGGCTCCGAGTGAGTCGTCTAAAGCCGCGGTATAAAGTATCAGCGGTCTACCTGAGACTGGGGCTGCTAAAACAGGAGGTGTCATTAAATATTGTTTAATGTCCTCGAAGGCCTTCGGCATTTCTCTTCCCAAATAAATTTGGCGTCCTTTTTAACTAACACCGAGAAAGGCCGACACCTACCCGACAAGTTCGAGATAAAGCGTCGAAGATATGCCAGCCTTCCTCGAAAAGATCGTAGTTGTTTTAAGGTTCTGGGAGGTGGCATTTCTAAGATAGCTTTAATCTTTTCCGGGTCGATTTCAATTCCGCGATGTCGGACAACGAATCCTAAGAATTTCCCGGAGGTGACGCCGAAGGCGCATTTTAAGGGATTCATCTTAAGGTTAAATTGTCTTAATCGTTCGAAAACAATTCTCAAATCATACAGGTGGTTTTCCTTTACTTCGCTTTTGATGACAACATCGTCCACGTAGCGTTCGACTTGATTGTGGATGAGATCATCAAAAATTCTTGTCATCGCTCTCTGGTAGGTTGCTCCTGCGTTCTTCAGTCCGAATGGCATCACTGTGTAGCAATATACTCCGATCGGCGTTCTGAATGATGTAAGTTTTTCATCTTCTGGAGCCATTTTTATCTGGTTGTATCCTAAAGATCCATCCATGAATGAGAATATTTCATGTGTTGAAGCGATGTCGATCATTAATTCTGGGATCGGTAGAGGAAATTCATCTTTTGGACATGCCTTGTTTAAATCTCTCGAAATCCACACAAATTCCGATCCGACCATTCTTCTTCCTGACTGGTACCACATTGGCTAACCAAGTCGGGTATTGTTCTTCACGGACAAATTTAGCGTCTATTAGCTTTTTAACTTCAGCTATGACTTGTTGTTCGATTTCTAGATGCATTCTTCTGGGACCTTGTCTGACTGGAACAGAAGCAGGATCCACTCCTAGCTTATGGACTGCGACCTCTGGAGCTAAACCTGGCATCTCATCGTAGCTCCAAGCAAAACAGTCTTTAAATTCCATTAATAACTTGATTATTTCTTCGGAGTCTTCTTTATTGAGTAAGGAGCTAACAAAGGTAGGTCTGGGTTCTTCGCTAGTACCTAAGTTAACTTCCGTTAACTCATCTATTGTAGATTTGATCTCTTCTTCGAACTCTGGTGGAGCGTCTCCAATTTGTAAATCTTCGAGTTCCCCTGTAGTTTCCATGCAGTTTTCATTAGACTCGCAAGTGACAACCATGCAAAATTCAGTATCGTCAACTGATCCTACTGTGCTGAATCCGAGACCATGTTTTGAATTGGGTGGACGACCGGAGTTATTCCATAAATTTTCAAAATGTTGTGATCGACCTTTTGTCCATTGTCGAGGTAAGAAACCACGCTGAATTAAATTTTGAACACAGTGGAGAGTACCACTCAAAAGGCAATTCCATTAATTCCGATGAAGTAGCATCTTCAAATTGTACATTATTTTCAGCTTTGGAGGAAGGAGCACCACGGTAGAATTTGATGGGCTTTGTACCACCGCTACGTACCTCTTTGACCTCCATACCCTCGATCTTATTAGAATGGATCGGGGTCAGGGTCATAGTATGTACATAGTGGTTAATCTTCTCGTACATTGATTTATATTCTTCGTTTCTTTCATCTTCGAGAGGGATTCTGAATTGCGGCTTCTTTCGATTTATTGTCGTTGCTTCTTGTTTGATTTCTTTTTCTTCTTCAGAACTATCTTCCCAATCAACATTGATGGCTGGTTTCCTTTGTCCAATCATCCTAATGTCTCTGCCACGACCTCGTCCCCGGCCTCGTCCTTGGATGCGAGTTGTGGAGAAACCTTCACCATCTCGCAGTAAGGGAGTGGTGAGTGACTGTTGGACTAGAACTTCAGGTTCTTCGTCGTCCCAAATTTCCTTTGCTTCATTTGTTATGGTATCTCTGGAGAAGATTGTTTTCTTTGGAGGTGCATAATAAGCTGCATCTTCATGGATTCCGATTTCATGTACGGAGAATGGTTGTAAGTCACCTTTAATACACTGTTCCCCTCCATCGTAGTATTTGATGCATTGATGTAGAGATGATGGTACCATCCTGTTTTCATGTATCCATGGTCGGCCCAGTAGAGCGTTGAATGACGTTTCTGAATCAATTATGTGAAATTTCACGGTTGTCTTTGCTAAGTCACCGGTCTTCATTAGCAGTGTTATTGATCCGAGGGCTCTTTCTCCTTTCCGGTTGAATCCTCTTAATAACATTTTGTCCGCTTCGAGCTCGCGAGCATCAATTTCCAAATATGCTAGCGTTCGGAGATTCATTATATTGATTGATGCTCCCGGATCCACCAATACTCCGGAGAGTGTAAACTTCCCAATTGTAACTGAAATGTACAAGGGTCGGTTGTGGTCTGTTGTCCCAAGTAGTAGGTCGTTGTCCGTGAAGGTAACACCTCGCTGTTCCTTTAACGAGCAAACCTCATCTAAGGACTCTCCGGTCATTTGAGCTAAGCAGATTTCTGGATCAAGCAAGGCCTTAATCAGAGCTTCTCTCATTTCCTTTGATAAGATGAGAGCGTCGTAAATGCTCAGTTTGGCTGGTAGTTTCCTAAGATGGGCTAGCACATTGTAATCCACTTTGTTTTCATTTGCCTCGGCTTCCTCCCGAATGGGTATTTCTTCTGCCGGGGTTGGTTCTTCCTGAACAACCACTTGCTTTCCTTTGTCTTTTGGACCCATTCTCGGAGGTAGAACTCTTCCACTTCTTAAGTTGACTTCGTGATTTCTTCTAAGTTTAGCATTGAGTTTGTCGGTGTCTCCTTCGAATTGGAATGACAGATTCTTCAGATTAGCTTCGGAGTCCGAAGGCTCTAACTCTATTGTGACCGGAGCTCCTCGAAACTCGCAAATAGATTCGTTGCTTGTTGAACACTCGTAGCCTTCCTGGTGGATGTCTTCTTCATCATTGTGATCGTCGAGATTGTGTATGATTTGAGAATTGTTATTTATATCGGAATCGAAGTCCGGATTAGGTTGATTGTCGCTAGTTACGTAATCGTTAGAAATGTCAAAACGTAGCCAACGCCATAACCCTCATCATTATAAGATCCCACCGGAGTGAGCAAATAATCATACGTAGTCGAGGTTCGAGGGATTTCTCCCCGAATCGGAAACAACTATCCTAGGATAAGCAGCCCCTAGTCTAGCCTTAGGTGCCTCTGGCCTCCTCTTCTTCGTCGGCTTTCTTCTTTTCTTCGACCGTCTCTTGTCGAGGTGGTTCTTCTATCGCAAGTGATAGCGCCGGCTCGACGGTTTTCGAACTCTGAATTGAGGCTTGCACCGAAGCAGTTTGGATGTGATCTAAAATCTTCTTCGAAGACTTTGTCCAAGCGGTAGTCCATCCATCATCAGTCGCATAGGGATCTATCGGAGCAATGAAATCCGTCGAGATAACATTGACGGAACCTCCTTTCTGGGGTTCCTTCATGTATTCTTTCGGGATCGTTATATTCCCCTTCCGAAGATTGTCGTTGAGCCAACTCTTGAAGGTAATACAATCTTCTATTTTGTGCCCAAGCATCCGGTGGTAAGGGCAAAAGTTGGGATCACCTCTCTTGTCGACTTCTTCTGGTCTTTTAGGCTCTGGCAGTTGGAAATCTGGAGTCTTCATCGATCTGCGGAACATTTTCGGCACTGCCTCATTCTTGAACGGATACTCCCTGCTCAGAAGCTCCCTCAACGTACGTTGTGGACGAGGCGGTTGTTCATATTGTTGAGATGACTGATAACTGGGTCGGGGTTGCTGGTAATTCTGTTGAGGTTGCTGCGGTCGTTCTGACGATATTTGTATCGGTTGCTTGCCTTTATCGATCGCTCGCGACGATCCCGGACTTCTTTTCAAAAGTTTTCACGGGCTTCGTTTGTCCGTTTTATCGGTGAAACTTAGTTGCTTCGCCTCCTCTTGCAAGCTTCGGCCTTGCTTAACAACTTCTCGAAAGTCTTAATAGTAAATCCCTCGAGGAGAAGTGCTATCGGGCCATGGATGCTTTTTAGTAAAATGCCGATCGCATGCTTGTTCTTGTAACTCGTGGCTCACACTTCATACTTAGGTTCCTCCATCGAAGTATGTAGTCCACCAAGGTTTCATTCGGCTTCGCTTCTCTATCACTAAATCACCTATAGTGATGTGGTGCCGAGCTCCGCAAATCGCTCGATGAAGAAGTTCTCTAATTCGAAAATGTCTTTACCGAACCGTTTGGTAATTCCGCATACCAATCAAAGGCGATCCCCGACAGTGCGTCGACAAATTGTCGGAAGAGTAAAGCATCACTTCCGCCGGCGTTGCAACAACTGGCACAAAAATGTGCAACATGCTGCCGAGGGTTTCCGGTTCCATCAAAAGTCTTGAACAGAGGTGGTACGAAGCCTTTTGGATATTGGACAACGTCAAATTCTTCAGGGTAAGGTCTACCCGTCCGAATGGATGTCCCGCTCTTTGATTGTGCCAAGGCTTCTCGCACCTGCTGTTCCACCAAGCTCTTAATATCCTTCTCCGGAATCATGCTTTGTGTCGCATCCTTCTTTAATTGATCATCCCCGTTGACGGATGTAATCTCCTTTCCTCCGTCTACAATGTGAATGACTTCCGGGGGTGTTTCCCTTTGGGGTTGAACCTGACTCTGGAGAGTGGCTAGGGCTACAGCCATCTCTTCCATCCTTTTTGCCATTTGGGCAATCGTATCATCTTTCTCTTGAAGCTGCCTCCTCATTACTTCCGGCTCCTCTCTTTCTGCGGCTGCAAGAGCACCTTGTGAATCTGACGAAGCTCGTGTTTCTACCATGTTAATTTCCGCATACTCATCATCCATGAACTCGACGAGTCAACTTCATCTCCAAATTTCTCTTCTCTTTCCCTTGCTAGTCGACGAATATCGGCTCTTAACTTTTCCATAGCGTCTTCTAATGGCCTTTTCCGCACATCCTTGCAGCTTGTCATGTGATAACCGTCGAGTTTCTTTCTCATGAGTTCCCTTTATCTGCGGTAGCACTTTCTTCGGACTCAAGTCTCCTCGACGAGACTTTCCTTTTCCGGTCGTTGTTTCGGTCTTAATTGGCCGGTAGTGGGACGCCATACCATCCTTCTAGCGGTAGAAGGCCTAGGACCGGATGGTCTCGTCACCGAATGCTCGGAAGGTGGTATCCTCCCGATCCGTAAACCCGAAACAACAACAGTGTGGACTAGCCTTCATCTTCTTATTAGGCTCTTCTGCAGCGATAGCAGATTCTACT
Organism: Papilionanthe hookeriana x Papilionanthe teres; assembly: GCA_022702705.1. Taxonomy (NCBI): domain Eukaryota; kingdom Viridiplantae; phylum Streptophyta; class Magnoliopsida; order Asparagales; family Orchidaceae; genus Papilionanthe; species Papilionanthe hookeriana x Papilionanthe teres. Next base: position 6,104 of record JAKZJZ010000066.1, read on the forward strand.
CGCAGCCCAAGACGGGATTTGGCTGGCACCCGCCCTATCCTTCTTAAAATTTCCGATACAGGGCATCTCTCTTTCCTTGCTAATTTCTCAATCACAGTCTGTAGTCGGGCAAATGGTGTAACCCTAGCCCTTTTCTTTCTGTTGTCGCTGTAATATGCGGGTCGAGGTAATGTAGAGGCAATCCTGCGGACATTTTCCTCGTCAGCTGCGGCGGAAAGGGGATGGAATCTACTTCCTTCCAAAAGGGGTGTATACTCAGACAATGGTATGTATTCAGGTAGTGGTGTGTACTCAGGAATTTCTTCTAGGAAAGCGACTTCAGCAGCTCTGGCCTTTCTGGCAATCTTCCTGCCTCTGTTTCTCCTCTGAGTCCGTGTTAGGGGTGGAACCCTTGAGCTGGACCCAATTTCAAAAACAGAAGGTCTTGCACGGAAATCTGTACCCTCCACGGTAACATGCTCGTTACAAATTTGAACTTCCTTCCCCTTCAGTTTGGCGGGAGCCGGGTAGGTGCAGAGACGACTAGACCAGTGGGGGTAGAGATAACGGTCCTTCTATGGACAGCGGTACTCCTCTCAGCTGGAACCCTTTGCAGAGGGGGAAATTCTTGAGTTGATTTAAGGTTGAACTCAATCATGGGTTTCTCAGTTTCTGGCACTTTGTCCATTAGTGCGAAGAGAGTAACGTCAGCGATCTTGACATTTGTGTTCTCAAATCCTTGTCCAAACCGGATGATCCCATTGTCGGGCAGCTCATCCTTGTAAACAGCGAAGTCCAGTCCGTTGGTGAAGGAGAAAATCAGTTTTGGGGCTTCCATTTCTGCAAGGTAGATTCGATTGTCAGTCCCAAGTTATGCTTCTTCTCATCAGGACGAAAAGAAAGGAATCGAAAAGAGTCCGAACACATTCTTGTTCATGTATATTTATTAAAAGAGTCATTCATTAGAGGGTTTGTTTATTTAGAACGGAATGTTCGAAGGTAATGAATCTGATTCAGAGTTAGAAAGGAAAAGAAAGTTCTATGCAAGACTTCTCGACTCGAAGGATCGCTCCTAAACTAACACCTATTGGGGGTCCACCCCGCCTCAGAAATGAGGCAAAAGGATTTCGGAACCTCTCTGTTTAGGGATGTCTAAACAGTGGCTCCTAAATCCGAGGGAATGTTGGCCATACTTGTTCAAGGTAGAAATGAACATAATATTCCAACGGAAAGAAGGGTAGTTTGATCCATTAGGGACATGGATACACTACCGATTTTTGAAAGCAGAACTATTTGATCAAAATGGAGAGAGGAACTTTTCCCCAGCGGAGTCGCCAGAAATTGTACGGCTTATTTTAGGGTTATGTGTTTTATTTTGAAAAGGGGGTCGCCTACAGAAATTGTCGGTGAATTTTCAATTTAATTTACATATATATATAATTTGGAAAGTAGTGTTTTGATTTTAAAAAATTTTAAGATATGAAGTCAAACTGATCTCACATCTCAAATAGTTTATATAAACGAGCATCGCATCACAAACCGTGTATCTATCCCGAAGAATAGACACACTGCCTTATGATGGGGCTCGATTAAATAAACTAGAAGATTTGTGACGTCCGTTTGGTCCGCGAACCAATTTTATAAGCCGACAAGTTCCCTCGCTTAATATAAATGAATTAAGCGAGGGTTTATATTACTCGGGTTCTTAAAGTTCCCTATAAGGGCAAGCCCCTATAGTTAATTACATCTTAAATGAAGTGAATCATTTAAGAAAACTCTCGATAATGATCAGTGGTTTTGCTCTCAAGAATTTCAAAGTTTAAGGTTTTCAAAGGATTGAATTTTGGAAATTTCAATAGGGAATGGATCAAATTTGGAACAGTTATTTTCAGGAGTCCAATGGAAGAAAAGTAGGAGAAGCTGAGGATCCAAGAAGAATCTTGGCAACTTCCCAAACTATCCTATTGTTTGGCTTCAATTTGAGAGTTTATTTAATGTTGTAATACCGCCAATTTTAATTAATTAGGACTTATATTAGTATGACATAATCATACAAATAGCCTCGAAGATGTGAGGGTTTATGTCGTACCAAACAACTACCTCGGAATCCTAAAACCAGTTAGGGCTTAATTTACATGATATGATCATGCAAATGCCTAACAAAGAGTTGAGGATTTATGTTGCACTAGGCAAGCTACCTCGAAGTCCTACGGCTTGGTTATTTAATTCTAAGGAAAGTTTTGCTGAAGTAGACTCGGGTTTTGCTGATGACGATGGCCGTACTGCCCACCATGCTCCGAGCTCCTTGTTGTTGCAGAGGTTTAGTTGTAGAAGTCATAAATCAGGAGATGAGAGAAGTGTTTGGTTTTAGAGAAAGTCTTAATTTCCATGTGTCTTTAATATTTTAATTAAAACAGGTCTTAAAGTTGATTAAACGAACCGATTAAGATCCCACGGTTCCGTCATCCCGACACCGTTATTTTCATCGAATTCACTTAGTCCAGATGAATTTGCTAAACTCAATTAAATGAGTTCCGCACTTTCATTTAGACCGTGGGAAATCCCGTTAGCAACACGTGGGTTACATCATCCGAGGTATTCCCGATCATTCGACGAGACGTTTTAATTTAGTTGTAGTTGTAGTTTTGTTGTTCTGTTTCTGATTAAATTTTGAGTTGTTTTATATTTTGAAATGTTGTGGCGGTGAATTTTATCTTGTAATGACTTTTAATTTAGTTATGGGTTTCGGTTTTGGTTTCGTCCTAAAGGTGTAGGTTTTCATGCAACTCGTTGTTTATCATGCAAGAAAGGTAAAGTGCAACACGAATAAATGAATTGCAGTAAGATAAATTGCAATAAAATAAAAGCGTACCTGGAGGGTCTTCCCGTCATCCCAAGCTGCACTTAAAATACAATTTAGAGCATTTAAGCATTTGTAGCAATTTCCTAGGTGAAGCTAAGGGAAGGGTTAAAATTTTCTACCAAAATCCTAATCCTATAGCTAGTCATTCCTATGACGTCTAGGTCTTTAATTTTGGTTTTAAGGATGATTTTCTTCACTAAAGAACAACTAAGCTCAATTTGTTCTTAAGGGCATTCCATCATATTGAGGAAGTGTTTAAGACGAATCTTAAACATCTTTTCAATATTTCGGGAATTGTCCTAAGTCCGAATGAATTCTATTGTGCAGGTGAATTAATCATCTAGGGTGTTTAAGTTAAGTTTTATTTCTTGCTCAGTGAATTAGGACGTTTGAATATCCTTATGAGTGAAGTGACATTTCATTTGATACTCCATTTAGGAGTTATAATAGTAAAAGTTCCTAAGGACAAAACGATATTTAATGATTTGTGATTCAAATTTAAGTTCAAATTAATGATTTAAGTTTGGAATAGTGTTCAAGTTATTTTAGATTTATTTTGAATTCTTCATGTCTTAGGTGATGTTATATTTAATTTAATTTAATTTAACTTAAATTAATGTGATTTAGTTTAATTTCATTTAATTTTAAGTTAATTTAATATGATATGCTTTAACTTAATCTAATTCAATTTGATTTAATTTAATTTGATTTAGTTTTAATTTAATTTAATTTAATTTAATTTAATTTAGTTTAATTTAATTTGATTTAATTTAATTTAGTTTAATTTAATTTAATTTAATTTAATTTAATTTAATTCAATTCAATTTAGTTTAATTTTATTTAATTCAATTTAATTTAATTTAATATGATTTAATTTAATTTTAATTTAATTTAATTTTAATTTAATTTAATTTGCTTTAATTTAATTTTATTTAATTTAATTTAATATTTTGTTTTGAAGGGATTTAATTTAAATAATTTTAACTTTAATTTAATTTAATGATTAAATCTTTTAGCACTTTAAATTTTAAGACTGGATTATCATTTTAATTAGGGATTAAATATTATTGAGACAATTAATTTAGGGATTCTTAAATTAAAGAACAAACCTCTTCCTAATAACATCCCTATTTCAATAATTCCAATTTTATTATTCTTCCAAATTTAATTATTTACTTTAATTAAAGTTTATTTTAATTATTTTTAAATTGTTTAATAGGTTCCTACCCTTTAATTGCTTAAATTTCAATCATCCAAATCCGGTTGAGATCAAATATTCTACACTTTAATTTTATTAAGCCTAAAGTTTTTTTAATTAAGGGTTAAAATTTTAATTACCATTTTGCCCTTCAAGCTTAATAATTTCATAACTCACTAAATTGAGCTCAAATGAATTTGAAATTTTTATGTGACCTCACTCATATGTCAATAAAGACATTAGAGGAGAAAATGTGATTTTTTTGTATTTAATTTATTTATGTAGTTATTTTTAATGGAAAATAAGGATTTCCAAAGAAAATTTAATAATATGACCAAGGGAAAGTTTCTGTTCTTAAGAAAATTATGGGACATTCCTAATGACTAGAGGACCACTTGGACCAATTTTTGTGATTTTTTGAATTATAGTTTATTTATTAAAATTATTTTAAGTTCAGGAGTATTAATTACTTTAAAAATAGAATATAATTTGAAAAATGAATTTTATAATTTTTAAAATTCTCTCTGATATCAAGGATTCCAGAGAACCAAATTTTACAATTTTCTGATTTTTTCTTAATTTATTGGAATTATTTTAGTGGAAATGCTAGAAAATGTATTTTTTAATTTTAAAAAATTACCCCAAGGCTTTAAAATTTAATATCTCAACCTAGAGACATAAGAAAAATATGGGGTTTGTTCCTAAGTGGTTAGAATTCAAAATGTGACATTTTGGTGAATTTTATTATTTTTGTAATTTTTATTATTTTTTAATTATTAAAATATTAAAATAATGATAAAAAGTCAACTTTTTTTAGAAAATTGCAACTTTAATTTTCTTGAATTCCCCTGATATCAGAGAGGCTTCAAAACCAATTTGGTGAATTTTTGAAAGGTATTTTGAAAGTTATGAAATTTTAAAGTTTAATTTTGGCTAAGTGGCTTAATTAATCCATTTGATGGGGCTAACCAAGTCCAATTGACTTGAAATTTTTATGGTGGATTCCTCTGATCCTAAAGGTCAGTGGAGAATTGATTTCAAGTCAATTTGATCTATGGTTAACTCTAATTAATTAAAGTTCAATTTTGGGTATTTAGGCCAATTAGGGTTAATCTGAGTGAATTAACTCAAGTCCTATTTTTCCTAGGGTTCTCTGGTCATAAGGAACATCACCAAATTTTCCTAGAATTTATTTCACAACATGCTAATTTTTGGAATTAAAATACTCAAAACAGCAACATGCATTTGAAAAATCAATAACTTTTCACGAGAGATGGCCTCTCGACCTTGGATAATTCGGGGAATGTTCCCAAGTTCGAGGCTTCAAAAGCCCTATGGTCTCATGCCATGGTGAATTGTATGAATGCATGGAGAATTAAAACAATGCAGGGAGTAAATAATTAATTAAAAATAAAATACTGGACAAAATTAATTAATTTCTTTTCCACATTATTCTTCTCTGTTCACTGAGCAAGAAGGTATTTTTATTTATTTTTGTGATTTTTCTACACAAAGATATGGATTTTTGAAGTTCTGGGATTTAAATAAATCAAAAAATACCCTATTTATCTACTTATCCATGCGGCGCTGACTCAACCTCGGCGGCTCCGAATCGACACGCGTCGCTCCCTGGTTCGGCGCCGCCATCTGACTCGGCTGTCCGGGGCCCCGCGGTTCACGTATCATCTGCTGGTCCGACGCAATCCAAGCCGTCCATCCGATACACGCACGATCCGACGGTTCCTGGTCATCATCTACGACAGGTGCGATCCCGTGACCGTCCACACTCTAACCCTAAGAACTCTCTCGATTCTCAACGGATTTTCATGTTCTTATGCTCTATGGATTCGTCTTGAAGAGACGAACACATCCATACGGTGAACATGCATTTAAATTGACTCAAATTAAAATGAGAATCTCTGGAAGCTCGGGAAGAAGAGGGAGTCCATACCTTTGCTCAGAGAAGTGAAGCTTCGATCTGAGAGTTGTGTCACCTTCGATTGGGTCCAAGTAAGCTCCAGATGAAGTCCCTTGGCCTGGTAAATTGTCTAGCTATGAAAGTGACCACAGCCGATCACAAAGCTTGGAGGCTGGAGCAACTGGGTGGCCTGGAGATGGGGCTTTCAGTGGGAAACTTCTCCTCTTGGTCCAGTGCAGGTGTAGGACCAATCAATTTGGGGATTGGCTCACTGTGAAGAAGTGTCCTGGTTTTTGGGCTAAAGTTTGAGCTCAAAAATGAGCTCAGGTGGAGGGAATTGGGGCTGGAATTCAGTGGGGATCAAGTGCTCTATGTGTGGAGAGTGGTCTAGAATGATTTTGGCAGAGTTTCCTTAAGGTTTTGTTCAGCACCTCCTTTGGCCGAGAGGGTGAGGGGTTTAAATAGGCATGGCTGGAGGCTCTCCCAGGGGGGTTTAATGGTTGGGATCAGCTGCTTAGGTCAAGGGAAGAACGGCCATGGTGGCCATTGGGCATGGGGCAGCTCAGCAAGGTGGAATTTCAATGTTTGGCTCCTGCCCATGTCTCGGCCATGGTGTTTTCCGGCGGCCTGGTGGCTGGCCGGCCAGGCACTGGTCACCATCTTGTTCAGGTTGGTCAGGGCTTGGAAATGGTGAAGTCAATTGGGCTTGGACATGTGTAAAGTGCTTGGATTAAAATGGTATGGGGAAGAGGCCATTTTGGCTTGATTTGGGTCAACCCATCCTTTTGGGCTAGGTGCACCACCCAAGGCTTGGTTTTGGGCAGAAAAGAGCCATTTGGGTCGGCTAGGAGAAAATGGTGTGGTCTCCATCAAAATAGTTTAAGTTAATTTTGGGTTATGGTGTTGCATTAAAGAGGTTAAAATGGCTTAAGGAAGGCTTAGGAAAGGACTCCCTCCACTTGCCATTAATGGCTTGGTGACAAGTCAAACCCCCCATGGCTTCATGTGGCTTGTCTATGGCTTGCATGTGGCTTGCATTTGGCTTGAAAAAAAGGTTGACTTGTTTCATGAAAAAGGGTTTTAGAAATATTTGGCATTTAGGGGGTAATTTGACATGTGGCTTGATTTGGAATGGCTTGATTATTGATTTAGGACTTAGGGATGATTTCAATTAAAGGTATGATGAGAACAATTTGTCATGTGGGCTTTGGATTGATTTTGGGCTTTTGAAATGGTCTTAGGTGGACTTTTTAAAGTGGTTTAAGGAAGTGGGCCTTTAGGTTTAAGAATGAGTTCATGGATGGGAATTTTTGTAAAAGGTTGGGCCAAATAATTGTTGGTTTTGGTTTAGGGATGTTTCATGAGTAATTTGAAATAGATTTAAGGTGGTTTGGGTTTGAATTGGGTTGAATTTGGGTTAAAATGGGTCAAATTAGGGGTTTTGATAAAAGTGGGGTAAATTGACAAAATTGGCCCATGGTGTAGTTGAACAAAATGAAATTGGGAATATTTGGGATTTTCTGGAATTTTCTGGGAATTTTCTGAATTTTTGGATTTTTTGGCTAAGTGGGGTATTTTGGGTATTTGGAGGGTATTGGGAGGTATTTTTGGAATTTTTCATATTTTTGGGCATGGATGACCAATTTGAGTAATGTGGGAATATTTGGGATTGGTTTTGAGGAATTTTGGGTGATTTGGAGGATTTTGGAAAATTTGGGTAATTTCAAAGGTTTTGGGTAGGCTAGGCAGGAGGTGTAGGGTCCCGGGGGTCAAAAATTGAAAATTTGGAAAATTGAAGATTGGGTAAATGTAAGTGAAATGGAATTATTTTGGTTGAGCCATGAAGCCATATCAAGCCCACATGAGCCATGAAGGGACTCATTTGAGGCATCCACTATGTTGTTCCTAACCTCTTAGGCAAGGGCTTAGGGGTTAAGGACCATCCATGTGAATCACCTTCATGAGCCAGGAGGTTAAATTGGGTATGGGGGTAGTTTCAAGAGGTATGTGAAAGTGTAGTGTATAGGTGTAGTGTGTGTGTAAGTCAGCCCCCTTCACCAGACCAGGCCACCCAAGGCAGTCCTAAGGCCAAAAAATCCTATAGGAACTCATCCTTTAAACTTCCACATTTGATTTCAACCCTCTAGGTGATTAGGGGTCTACAATCAAGTTTGTGGAGTTTGCGAGGAGTTAAGAAGTGGTTTGAATTTCTAAGTGGTGGGTCCCAATTCTAATCCTCTAGGATAGTCAAAGGAAAAGCCTAAGGCTAGATCCTAAGTACTAAAGAGAAGAAGAGAAGACCTCATCAAAAATGAGGTCAACACGTACCACAACCGACCCTTGTACATTTCGGCTTACAATTGGGAAGTTTACACTCTCCGCAGTATTGGTGGATCCAGGAGCATCAATCAATATAATGAATCTTCGAATGCTAGCATACTTGGAAATTGATGCTCGCGAGCTCGAAGCGGACAAAATGTTATTAAGAGGATTCAACCGTGAAAGGAGAAAGAGCCCTCGGCTCAATAACACCGCTAATGAAGACCGGTGACTTAGCAAAGACAACCGCAAAATTTCACATAATTGATTCGAAACGTCGTTCAACGCTCTACTCGGGCCGACCATGGATACATGAAAACCGGATGGTACCATCATCTCTACATCGGTGCATCAAATACTATGATGGAGGGGAACAATGCATCAAAGGTGACTTACAACCGTTCTCCGTACATGAAATTGGAATCCATGAAGATGCAGCTTATTATGCACCTCCGAAGAAAACAATCTTCTCCAGAGATACCATAACAAATGAAGCAAAGGAAATTTGGGACAACGAAGAACCTGAAATTCTAGTCCAACGCTCACTCACCACTCCCTTACGGCGAGATGGTGAAGGTTTCTCCACAACTCGCATCCGATGTCGAGGCCGGGGACGAGGTCGTGGCAGCAGACGTTAGGACGATTGGACGAGAGGAAACCAGCCATCAATGTTGATTGGGAAGATAGTTCGAAGAAGAAAAAGAAATCAAACAAGAAGCAGCGACAATAAGTCGGAAGAAGCCGCAATTCAGAATCCTTCTCGAAGATGAAAGAAACGAAGAATATAAATCGATGTACGAGAAGATTAACCACTATGTACATACTATGACCCTGACCCCGATCCATTCTAATAAGATCGAGGGTATGGTGGTCAAAGAGGTATGTAGCGGCGGTGCAAAGCCAATCAAATTCTACCGTGGTGCTCCTTCCTTCAAAACTGAAAACAATGTACAATTTGAAGATGCTACTTCATCAGAATTAATGGAATTGCCTTTTGAGTGGTACTCTCCCTGTGTTCAAAATTTAATTCAGCGTGGTTCCTTACCTCGACAATGGACAAAAGGTCGATCACAACATTTTGAAAATCTATGGAATAACTCCGGTCATCCACCCAATTCAAAACATGGTCTCGGATTCGGCACAGTAGGATCAGTTGACGATACTGAATTTTGCATGGTTTTTACTTGCGAGTCTAATGAAGACTGCATGAAAACTACAGAAGAACTCGAAGATTTACAAATTGGAGACGCTCCACCGAAGTCGAAGAAGAGATCAAATCTACAATAGACGAGTTAACGGAAGTTAACTTAGGTACTAGCGAAGAACCTAGACCTACCTTTGTTAGCTCCTTACTCAATAAAGAAGACTCTGAAGAAATAATCAAGTTATTAATGTAATTTAAAGACTGTTTTGCTTGGAGCTACGATGAGATGCCAGGTTTAGCTCCAGAGGTCGCAGTCCATAAGCTAGGGGTAGATCCTGCTTCTGTTCCAGTCAGACAAGGTCCCAGAAGAATGCGTCTAGAAATCGAACAACAAGTCATAGCTGAAGTTAAAAGGCTAATAGACGCTAAATTTGTCCGTGAAGAACAATACCCGACTTGGTTAGCCAATGTGGTACAAGTCAAGAAGAAGAATGGTCAGATCAGAATTTGTGTGGATTTCAGAGATTTAAACAAGGCATGTCCAAAAGATGAATTTCCTCTACCGATCCCAGAATTAATGATCGACATCGCTTCAACACGCGAAATATTTTCGTTCATGGACGGATCTTCAGGATACAACCAGATAAAAATGGCTCCGGAAGATGAAAAACTTACGACATTCGTAACGCCGATCGGAGTATATTGCTACACGGTGATGCCATTCGGATCGAAGAACGCAGGAGCAACCTACCGTAGAGCGATGACAAGAATTTTTGATGATCTCATCCACAATCAAGTCAAATGCTACGTGGATGATGTGGTCATCAAAAGCAAAGTAAAGGAAAATCACCCGTATGATTTGAGAATTGTTTTCGAACGATTAAGACAATTTAACCTTAAGATGAATCCCTTAAAATGCGCCTTCGGTGTCACCTCCGGAAATTCTTAGGATTCGTTGTCCGACATCGTGGAATTGAAATCGACCCGAAAAGATTAAAGCTATCTTAGAAATGCCGCCTCCCGTAACCTTAAAAAAACTACGATCTTTTCAAGGAAGCCGGCATATCTTCGACGCTTTATCTCAAACTTGTCGTGTAGGTGTCAGCCTTTCTCGGCACTAGTTAAAAAGGACGCCAAATTTATTTGGGAAGAGAAATGCCGGAGGGCCTTCGAGGACATTAAGCAATATTTAATGACACCTCCCGTCTTAGCAGCCCTGGTCTCGTGTAGACCGCCGATACTTTATACCGCGGCTTTAGACGATTCTCTCGGAGCCTCGTTAGCCTGTGTCAATGATGAGGGTAAAGAAAATGCTCTTTACTACCTAAGCCGTCGTTTACTTCCGACGGAAGTAAGGTATCCCGCAATCGAGAAGCACCGTTTAGCCCCGATCTTCGCCGCTCAAAAGCTCGTGCACTACATGCTTTCTCATAAGGTCAACCCGATCTCGAAATTTAATCCATTGCAATACTTGATGACCCGTCCAACGCTTTCCGGCGTACTTGCCGGATGGTCAATGATATTATTGCAATTCGATATAACTTTCGTGCCTCTTCGTGCCGTAAAAGGACAAGTCCTAGCGGACTTCCTCGCAAAGACACCCTTCGCCGGCGGAATCTCCTCTCAATGACGATTTGCCGGATGAACAAATAATGAACCTAGAAGACCATGATGATCGACGTTGGGAATTATATTTCGACGGAGCATCTTCAAGCACATAAAGACGAAGAATCGCAAGTGATAGTGCCCGGTAAGGCGGGGATCGGACTAATCTTTATAACACCGGAGCGGGGGATGTTAAGATACTCCTACCACTTGACGCAGCCGTGTACAAATAACAAAGCGTAATATGAAGCCCTCATAACAGAGATTGGAATTAACTATTCAAATGGGTATAACAAACATCAACATCTACGGGATTCGCAAGTTAATCATTCAACGAGATCGCTGGACAATGACAGAATTTTAAAACCAAGACTCGAGCAATACTTCCAAGTATGCCATACAATTGTTGGAACAGATTCCGAATGTGACAATCTACAAAATTCCCGTAAAAGAAAACGCTTTAGCGAGATGCGTTAGCCCGTCTCGCAAAAGAATTTTCCCGTTTGCAAGATGAATCGGTGGAAGTGTCGACTCACGGACGTCGGATCCTATCACAGCTCGACATAGACACAATACACAAATCGAAAAAGGAGAAGAATCGTTTCGACGATGATGTAAAACACGAAGATTGGCGACAAGCCATTGATGCACTACCCGCAAACAGGAAAACTACTGGACGATAGGTTGTTAGCCCATCGGATCAAGAAAAGAACTCGTCCTACGCATTAATAAACAACACATTATACATAAGGTCTTTTGATCGATGTGGCTAAGGTGCCTAAGCGGGTCCGAGACCCGTGAAATTGTTAAAGAGGTGCATTCAGGACTCCGTGGCGCTCACCGCCGGGTCCGAAGATGAAAATGAAAATTAAAAGACTAGGGTACTACCGGCCCTCGATGATGACCGACCGCATGAAAATCGCCAAGAGCCGTCACAAGTGCCAAGTGCACGGAGTGGTTCTACACCAACCTCCAAATGTGCTACATCCGACAATTGCGTCGTGGCCATTCGAGTGTTGGGGCACGTATATAGTGGGTCCAATAGAACCACCATCTTCAAAAGGACATCGCTTCATTCTTGCGGCTACGTACTACTTTTCTAAATGGGCGCGAGGCGGCTCCACTTAGAGAAGTGAAAGCACATCACCTCGCTACAATTTTTCAAGAACCAAGTTGTCTACCGTTTCGGAGTGCCGCGCAGATCATCTCGGATAATGGGTCGCATTCGAAGCACACAAATCAACAATTTTGTTAGGAGACACGGAATCGACCGGCGGTATTCAACAATTTACTACCCAAGAGCAAATGGCCCTGGTCGAGGCTTTTAACAAAACTCTCGTTCAAATTTTAAAGAAGACTTTGGACGATAATAAGAGAAATTGGCACGAGAAATTGTTAGAAGCCTTATGGGCTTACCGGACAACCTTCAGAACTCCTACTCAAGCTACACCTTACGCTCTGGTGTATGGGTCCGAGGCAGTGTTACCCTTAGAGGTCCAAGCCTTCCTTCACTCGTAATTGCAGCTTGCAAACAAGATCACGACAGAAGAGAATGCCAAATTACGACTAGAAGAATTGGAAAGCCCGGAAGGGAAAAGACTTGCAGTCAGCAGCAGAATTTAGAACTATACCAAGCTAAGATGGTTCAAGCCCATGACGACCGGGTCCGCCCAAGAACCTTTAAAGTTGGTGATTTAGTTCTCGTTCTCAAAAGACCTATTCTTGCACACCGCAAGATAGGAGGAAAATTTGAACCCACTCGGGAGGGACCGTTCGTAGTCGAGGCGACCTCACTCGGAGGCTCCTACCGCCTAGTGAATTGCGAAGGAGAACGACATATGCTTCCGATCAATGGACGATACTTGAAGAAGTATTACGCTACCTGATGTTTCGAAGGAATGAATTTTCCATCCCTAGAAGCACGGGTGAAGTAATTACTTATGACTGGGTCCGAACCCAAAAATAATAAAAATGTGCTAAAATAAATAAAATCATGATAATAAAGTTTTCCTTGTTTCCTCTTCCATGTCAAAATCTCTTTCCTGATCTTATCCCACTTCATTCCTGTTAAATTGAAAAATACAAAAGTAATAAAAAAACTGTCTTTAATAAACATTTTCTTAATGTTCTTGTTCTTAAGTACGACCCCCGATCCTTTTCCTTGTCTTTCCGCGTGGAAATGTCGAACGGGCGGTTGGTCCTGAACTTTAGAAATGGCGTAAGCCTTGCACTCGACGAAAAGAGGGTGAAAGATGGAGCGATAATAGAGATTAACTCAGACTTCGCACCAGCAGGCCTGCAATACGAGTAAAGTGACTGGGTCCCAGTTGACCGAGAGGAGCCGCCCGACCGACAAGAATGAAAGTGGGTGGCCCAAGCCACCAATCCAAAGAAGAAGAAAAGAAAAACAAACACCGAAGAAGACAAGAGAATCAAATCCGTAGTCGCTACGACGGAGGGCAGACTTGTCGCCGCCGCGCCCACAGAAACTCAGAAAATACGAAGAGCTACTCTCACAGCAACTCAACGAAGAAATAAAAATCACCGTATCCGCAAGATGTTAACTAAATTAGCAGCGGACCAACGCGACGAGGCAGTTGCTACTGCCAGTACATACACTTCAAGGACACCACTTCACCAGGAACTTGAAGAGAGGAGGATAGCTCCGAGGATAACAGAAGAGACCAGGGAAATCTCAAGAAGAACAGAAGAAAGAAGGCTACTACGCCACCAGATAAAATCACCAGTAATGCATGACCTTGTTGCGGAGCAACCCCGGAGGATGTCCCGATGGACATCATCCCCGAGGAGCCGAGGTATGCAGGAGAACGTGAAGGGATTGAGCCATATATCCCACAGTACGTCACCAGGCCTCGTCATTTGCAAATTATCCTAGAATACGAGCTAGAAAGAATACAGAATGTCGAGAAGAAAACTTTTGAATACTTCGAGAGAATCAGAGGCAGGAGGATCAATATACTAAAAGGCCTCGAGTTACATACAGACATGTTCTCAGAATACGAACAACAACAAATCGTGGATCGCATCCGGATTTGAAAAAGATGGGCCGAGCGAGCCGCCTAAGAGAAAACACTTACTCGAACCCCGGAGATGGATGCCGTGGAAGGGGAGAATTACAATACAATGTGGATGTCGCTACAACTTCGCAGAAGACAGAAGGGAAACCCACCGGGGATACTCCGTCATGGCCGAGTGGATCCAATGCCATTAGTCATTAAAAGGATGGTAAAAAGAATGATAGCATGGAGGGTACCGCCGCAGATTGCATACCCAACAGCTTGCATCATTAATATTTTCAAGAAGGGTGATCGCATACCCTCGCACATAGATCACCACGACTTTGTCGACCTTTCGCACGCTTTCTTTTCGAACGAGTGTAATATCATGTTCGGATCTGACCTCCGGATAGCATGCCCAGGTGAGTTCCGAGGGCCAGTAAAGATACCATTACCGGTAGGTTCTGTCATGATACTAAAGGGCAATGTAGCAGATGTCGCTAAACATTGCATACCGGGAGTACCAGTGAAGCGGATCTCGGTTACTTTCGAAGGATTGACGACGGAAAGCACCTTACCACTTCCGACCGCACCGGAGCCGGAGAGCCTCCGCCTTACGAGCCGTGAGTTACATGGAAAATATCACACCTCCAACGTACATCCATACGACATCCTTGCCAAGGATGGCTTGGAAGGTGATGTTATTGACCATGTACCTCACTATTCAGACATGGATTTTTGACAGATACCTTTTTGGATGGATCGACAAAGATCATACTTAGTCCGTTTTGAGTCTATATGGATTGTATGAGATGTATTCCGCATCGAATTGTATGATGTATTTTCAACATGATTGGAATGAAAGTGATGATGTCACATTTTTGGCCTTCACCTCTTTTGTGCAAATTGACTGGGAAACGCCATTAAAGTTAAACGAACTTCGAACAAAGAACAAAAAAAAAATAAAAAAAATAAAAAAAAATAATAAAAATAAAATAAAATAAAAAAAAAGAAAATAAAAAATATAAATAATAAATGAGAATTGTTTTTTCTTAAAAATCCAAACATAAAAATAACTTCAAAATCCACGTGAACGCTAAATAAAATTCACATGAACATTAAATACACAGCTAAAAAAATTTGGAAAGTTAAAGGACAAACAAAATGAAAATGAATCTCAAATCGGATCCCACTCTAAATTCATCTTTTCAAACATTTCAAATCAACTCCAAATCGAAATTTATCTCAAGAAGCTTTGAAATTCTCTGTCGGGACAACTCTTCCTCACAAGAGACCCACACTTCAATTTCAGAACCCTAAACCTTTTTTTCGTCACATCGAAATCATTTCGACTTTTGTGGCCTACCTTTCTTCCTGTATGGAGATCGACTAGGTCTATTGACACGGAGCCACGAGCTTTGTCTGATTTGGTTCTGATGGCATGAGACTGGGTCCCTCTTCACACAAATAAACTTCCGAGATTGGAATCCATTTCCAATTCTCATTAAACTTTCGAGATTGGAATCCATTTCCAATTCTCATTAAACTTCCGAGATTGGAATCCATTTCCAATTCTCATTAAACTTCCGAGATTGGAATCCATTTCCAATTCTCATTAAACTTTCGAGATTGGAACCTCATTCCAATTCTCATTAAACTTCCGAGATTGAAATCCATTTCCAATTCTCATTAAACTTTCGAGATTGGAATCCATTTCCAATTCTCATTAAACTTTCGAGATTGGAATCCATTTCCAATTCTCATTAAACTTCTGAGATTGGAATCCGTTCCAATTCTCATTAAACTTTCGAGATTGGAATCCATTTCCAATTCTCATTAAACTTTCGAGATTGGAATCCATTTCCAATTCTCATTAAACTTCCGAGATTGGAATCCATTTCCAATTCTCATTAAACTTTCGAGATTGGAATCCATTTCCAATTCTCATTAAACTTCTGAGATTGGAATCCGTTCCAATTCTCATTAAACTTTCGAGGTTGGAATCCATTTCCAATTCTCATTAAACTTTCGAGATTGGAATCCATTTCCAATTCTCATTAAACTTTCGAGATTGGAATCCATTTCCAATTCTCATTAAACTTCCGAGATTGGAACCTCGTTCCAATTCTCATTAAACTTTCAAGATTGGAGTTCAATTCCAATTCTCATTAAACTTTCGAGATTGGAACTCCGTTTCAATTCTCATTAAATTTTCGAGAATGGTACCTAAATTCCAGATCCTCATTCCAAGATTAATACTTAAACTTTGACTCTCTTCCAGGATTGATACTTAAATTTCAATCCTCACCTCTTTTCGAGATCAGTACCTAAATCCTGATTCTAACCCCTTCAATCAACACTTAAACTCCGATTCTCACTCCGAGGCTGGTACCTAAATTCCAGTTTTCCTTGCAATCCCGAGGTTGGAACCAAGGTTTCAATTCTCATTTCAAATCCAAATTTCCTCAAATTGATTTTAAATCAAACTTCAATCTAAATTAAAACCCAAGCTAAAATCTAAATTTACACATCAAAACTTAAACTAAAACAAAACGAAAATCTAAATCGAAATTCCCCGCATCATATGATTTGGGACTCACCTCCTTTTCCTTTCCCCGCCGAGAGTTCGAGAATCTCCGGTCTCGGAGATATACTTGACACTCCCCAGCGGAAATTCTTCTACTTCGTCCTAAGTTTGTCACTTGGACATCCGTGTTGGTTCCGTTGATCTTTTCGGTCAACGCCAATACGCGCGGTGTGCTTGGTTAGCACACCACACCTATTGAGGGTCCATTTGTTGACCTCATTTTTGATGAGGTCTTCTCTTCTTCTCTTTAGTACTTAGGATCTAGCCTTAGGCTTTTTCTTCGACTATCCTAGAGGATTAGAATTGGGACCCACCACTTAGAAATTCAAACCACTTCCTAACTCCTCGCAAACTCCACAATCTTGATTGTAGACCCCTAATCACCTGGAGGGTTGAAATCAAATGTGGAAGTTTAAAGGATGAGTTCCCATGTGACTCTTTGGCCTTAGGATCGCCTCAGGTGGCCCGGTCCGGTGAAGGGGCTGACTTACACACACATTACACCTATACACTACACTCTCATACACCTCCTAAAAACTACACCCATATCCAACTTGATCTCCTAACTCATGCAGGTGATTCACATGGATGGTCCTTAACCCCTAAGCCCTTGGCTAAGAGGGTTAGGAACAACATAGTGGGTGCCTCAAATGAGTCCCTTCATGGCTCATGTGGGCTTGATATGGCTTCATGGCTCAACCAAAATGATTTCATTCCACTTACATTAACCCAATCTTCAATTTTACAAATTTTCAATTTTTGACCCCCGGGACCCTACACCCACCTAGCCTACCCAATACCCTTGAGACTACCCAAAATTTGCAAAATCACTTGAATTACCCAAAATTCCTCAAAATCAATCCTAAACATTCCCATATTACTCAAATTGATCATCCATAGCCAAAAATACCAAAAATTCCAAAAAAACCTCCCAATACCCTCCAAATACCCAAAATGCCCCTCTTAGCCAAAAAAATCTAAAAATTCAGAAAATTCCCAGAAAATTCCAGAAAATCCCAAATATTCCAAATTTCATTTTGTTCAACTACACCATGGGCCAATTTTGTCAATTTACCCCACTTTTATCAAAACCCCCAATTTGACCCATTTTAACCCAAAATGAACCCAATGTCAAACCAAACCTACCCAATTGACCTAAATTCTGGTCCAATCCAATTCTAAACTTCAATTCAACATCCCCAACACCAATCTAGACCAAATCCAAGTCGAATTTGATTGACATTTGGATCCAATTTCACTTTTGGCCTTAAAGCCCAATTTGGACCCATGATCCAAACATGACCCAAACTCACCCAATTCAACTCCAATTAACCCCAAATATTTTCTAAACCTTTCTTAACATCCCCATAAACAAAACACTAACATGATTTGCCCAAAATTTAGACCCAAACCCCACTCAAATTCAACCCAAAATCAAAAAGCCCAATTTTGACCTAAACCCAAACCTAACCCAAATAAACCCAAACCTCAAAATCAAAACCCAACCAAAGCCAAAAACTCTTTGAAACACTCCCATAAACATTTCCCAACATTTATTTTACATCAATTTCAACCCTAGCCCAACATTGGCCCAAGTTAGCCCAATTTGACCTATATTGGCCCATTCACCAAAAAAGCCCAAATCCAACCCAATTCAAACCCAAACCACCCCAAATTTGCTCCAAATCACTCATGACCCATCCATGAGCTAAAACCAACATTTGTTTGGCCCAATCCTTCACAAATTTCCCATCCATAAATTTATTTCCAAACCAAAAGCCCACTTTCTTAAACCTTCCTAAAGCCCATCTCCACCAAAATCCAAAGGGGCAAAATCAATCCAAGGCCCATATGACAAATTCTCTTCATCATGACTTCAATTAAAATCATCCCTAAGTTCAAATCAATCATCAAATGGTTCCAAATCAAGCCATATGCCAAATTCCTATCAACATGCCAAAATTTCCTTAAACCCATTTCCATGAAATTGACTCGGCTTTTCCCCAAGCCAAAGGTGAGCCATGAAGCCATGCATGAGCCCCATGGGAGCCATGAGAGCCATGGAATCTACTTTCCACCTCACCAAACCATTAATGGCAAGAGAGGGGATCTCTTTCTTAAACCCTTTTAAACCCTTTTTTTACCTTAATCATGTCACACACTAAACCATGCTTAGCCACCTCACCATGGATGGAGAGTTCACCACTCCTTCTAAGCTGACCTAAATGATTCCCTCAGCTCAAAATCAGGTCTTGGGGAGGTGCACCAAGCCTATTTCCATGGGTTGACCCAAACCAAGCCAAAAATGAGCCTTCTCCCATTCCATTTAAATCAAACTCCTTTACACATGTCCATGGCTAATTGATTGCACTAAACCCCAGCCCTGACCCACTCGAACAAGATGGTGACCGGTGCACAGCCAGCCGAGCACCAGGCCGCCGGAAAACACCATGGCCGAGACCTTGGGAGGAGCCAAAAAATTCAATTCTCCCTTGCTGAGCTGCCCCATGCCCAATGGCCACCATGGCTGTTCTTCTCTTGACCTAAGCAGCTGATCCCAAGCCCTAACTCCCCCTGGGAGAGCCTCCAGCCATGCCTATTTAAACACCACCCCCTCTCGGCCATGAGGGGTGCTGAAACAAACCTTAAGGAAACTCTGCCAAAATTGTTCCAGACTACTCCCCACACATAGAGAACTTGATCCCCACTGAAATCCCCCTGCCATTTCCTCTCTATGAGCTCAATTTCAGAGTTGAAATCCAAGCCCAAAACCAGGACTCTTCTTCACAGTGGATCAATCTTCAAATTGACTGGTCTTACACCTTCACCAGACCAAGAGGAGAAGTTTCCCACTGAAAGCCCCATCCCCAGGCCACCCAGTTGTTCCAGCCTCCAAGCTTTGTGATCGGCTGTGGTCACTTTCATAGCTAGACAATTCACCAGGCCAAGGGACTTCATCTGGAGCTTACTTGGACCCAATCGAAGGTGACACAACTCTCAGATCGAAGCTTCACTTCTCTGAGCAAAGGTATGAACTCACTCTTCTTCCCGAGCTTCCAGAGATTCTCCTTTTAATTTGAGTCAATTTAAATACATGTTTACCGTATGGATGTGTTCGTCTCCTCAAGACGAATCCATGAGAGCATAAGAACACAAAAATCCGTTGAGAATCGAGTGAGAAATTAGGGTTAGAAGGTTGACGGTCACGGGTGCACACCAGTCGTAGACGATGACTGGGAGCCGTCGGATCGAGCGTGTATCGAGCGGACGGTCTGGATCAAGCCGGACAGCGCGATGGTACATGAACCGCGGGCCCCTGGAGCGCTGAGTCGGATGGCGGCGTCGAATCAGGAGATGACACGCGGCGCTTCGGAGATGCTAAGGTTGACGCGGCGCCGACTCGGATAAGTAGAAAAATAGGGATTTTCTGATTTATTTAATTCCCTAAACTTCAAAAATGCATAACTTTGTGTAGAAAAATAAGAAAAATAAAATAAAAATACCCTCTTGCTCAGTGAACAGAGGAGAATAATGTGGAAAAGAAATCATATAATTTCATCCAGTATTTTATTTTTAATGATTTATTTACCCTCTGCATTGTTTTAATTCTCCATGCATATAGGAAATTCACCATGGCATGAGACCATAGGGCTTTTGAAGCCTCTGAATTTGGGAACATTCCCTGAATTTTCCAAAGTCAGAGGCCATCCCTATGAGAAGTTATTGATTTTTCAAATTCATGTTACTATTTTGAGTATTTTAAATTCAATAATTAGTATTTTGTGAAATAAATTCTAGGAAAATTTGGTGATGTTTCTTATGACCAGAGGACCCTAGGAAAAATAGGTTTTGAATTAATTCACTTGGAATAACCCTAATTGGCTTAAACATCCTAAATAGGTCCTTAATTAATTAGAGCTAATCATGCATCAAATTGACTTGAAATCAATTCTCCACTGACCTTTAGGATCAGAGGAACCCACCATAAAAGTTTGAAGTCAATTGGGTTTGGTTAGCCCTATCAAATGGGTTGATTAAGCCATTTAGCCAATTTAAACTTTGAAAATTCATAACTTTCAAAATACTTTTCAAAAATTCACCAAATTGGTTTTGGAGCCTCTCTGATATCATGGGAATTTAAGAAAATTAAAATTTCAATTTTCTAAAAAAGTTGATTTTTTGTATTATTTTAATATTTTAATAATTAATAAAATAATAAAAATCACAAAAATAATAAAATTCACCAAAATGTCACATTTTGAATTTTAATCACTTAGGAACAAATCCCATATTTTTCCTAGGTCTCTATGATGAGTTATTAAATTTTAAAGCACTAAGCTAATTTTAAAATTAAAAAAAAATGTATTTTCTAGCATTTCCACTAAAATAATTCCAATAAATCAAAGAAAAATCATAAAATTGTAAAAATTGATTCTCTGATTTCCTTGATATCAGAGAGATTTTTGAAAAATATAAAATTTATTTTTTTCAACTTTTATTTTATTTTTAAATTAATTAATACTCCAAAATTCAAAATAATTATAATAAAAAGAATATAATTTAAAAAATCACCAAAATTGGTCCAAATGGTCCTCTGGTCATTAGGAATGTCCCATAATTTTCTTAAGGACAGAAACTTTCCCTTGGTCATATTATTAAATTTTCCTTGGAAATCCCTATTTTCCACCAAAAATAATTACATAAATAAATTAAATACAGAAAAATCACATTTTCTCCTCTAATGTCTTCATTGACATATGAGTGAAGTCACATAAAAATTTCAAATTCATTTGAGCTTAATTTAGTGAGTTATGAAATTATTAAGCTTGAAGGGCAAAATGGTAATTAAAATTTTAACCTTTAATTAAAACTTTAGGCTTAATAAAATGAAAGAGTAAAATATTTGATCTTAATCTGATTTGGATGATTGAAATTTAAATAATTAAAGGGTAGAAACCTATTAAACAATTCAACAATAATTGAAATGAACTTTAATTAAAATAATTAATTAAATTTGGAAGAATAATAAAATTTGGAATTATTAAAATAGGGATGTCATTAGGAAGAGATTTATTCTTTAATTGAAGAATCCCTAAATTAATCATCCCATTAATATTTAATTCCTAATTAAAATGATAATCCAAGTTTAAGATTTAAAATGCTAAAAGATTTAACCATTAAATTAAATTAAAGTTAAATTATTTAAAGGTAACCCTTTTAAAATAAAAAATTAAATTAAATTAAATTAAATTAAATTATATTAAATTAAAATTAAATTAAAACACATTAAATTAAATTAAATTAAATCAAATTAAATTAAATTAAATTAAATTTAAAATTAAATTAAATTAAATTAAATTAAATTAAATTAAAACATATTAAATTAAATTAAATTAAATTAAATTAAATTAAATTAAATTAAATTAAATTAAATTAAATTAAATTAAATTAAATTAAATTAAATTAAATTAAATTAAATTAAATTAAAACTAAATTAAATTAAATTAAATCAAATTAAGCTAAATTATATTATATTAAATTAACTTAAATTAAATTAAATTAAATTAAACCACATTAAATTAAAATTAAGTCAAATTAAATTAAGTTAAATTAAATTAAATTAAATTAAATTAAATTAAATTAAATTAAATTAAATTAAATAAAATAAAATTAAATTAAATTAAATTAAATTAAATTAAATTAAAATTAAATTAAATTAAATTAAATTAAATTAAATTAAATTAAATTAAGTTAAATTAAGTTAAATTAAATTAAATTAAATTAAATTGAATTAGATATAACATCACCTAAGACATGAAGAATTCAAAAATAAATCTAAAACAACTTGAACACTATTCCAAACTTAAATCCATTAACTAAAATTAAATCATAAACCACTTGAACATCCATTTGCCCTCAAAAGCTCGTGATGTCATAACTCTTAAAAGGAGTGTTAAATGAAGTGTTACTTCATTCATGAGATATTCAAATGTCCTATTTCACTTGAGCAAGACAACAAAACTTAAATTCTCGGACGATTAATTCATTTGTATAATTAAACTCTCTTGGACTTAAAACAATCCTAGAAATATTGAAAAGATGTTTAAGATTCGTCTTAAGCACTTCCTCGATATGATAGGATATTTATAAGAACAATTGAACTTAATTGTTCTTTGATGAAGAAAATCGTCCTCGAAATCAAAATACAAGAACCTGAGACGTCATAGGAAATGACTAGCTATAGGATCGGGAACTTGGTAGAAAACCATAACCCTTCCCTTAGCTTTATCTAGGAACTTACTTTAAATGCTTAAATATTCTAACCGTGTTTTAAGTGCGACTTGGGATGACGGGAAGACCCTCCGGGTATGCTTTTATTTTATTGCAAATTTACTTTATTGCAATTTATTTAATCGCATCGCACTTACTTTTCTTGCATGATAAACAATCTGTTGCATGAAAACCTACACCTTTAGGATAGTCCCTAAAGCTGAAACCAAAACTAAATTAAAAGTCATTACAAGATAAAATTCACCGCCACAACATTTCAAAATATAAGACAACTCAAAATTTAATCACAAACGGAACAACAAAACTACAACTACAACTAAACTAAAACGTCTTGTTGGATGATCGGGAATACCTCGGATGATGTAACCTACGTGTTGCTAACGGGATTTCCCACGGTCTAAATGAAAGTGTGGAACTCATTCGAGTTGAGTTTAGCAAATTCATCTGGACTAAGTGAATCCGATAAAAATAACGATGCCGGAAGGATGGAACCGTGGGATCTTAACCGGTGTTGTTATAATCAACTTTAAGATTTGTTTAATTAAAATATTAAAAGAACTTGGAAATTAAGACTTTCTCTAAACCAGAACACTTTTCTCACCTCCTGATTTATGACTTCTAAAACTAAACCTCTGCAACAACAAGGAGCTCGGAGCATGGTGGGCAGCACGGCCATCGTCATCGGCAAAACTCGAGTCTACTTCAACGAAAACTTTCCTTAGAACTAAATAACCAAGCCATAGGACTTCGAGGTAGTTTGCACTAGTGCAACATAAATCCTCAACTCTTCGTTAGGCATTTGCATGATCATGTCATGTAAATTAAGCCCTAATCGGTCTTAGGACTCCGAGGTAGTCGACCGATACGACATAAACCCTCACATCTTCAAGGCTATTTGTATGATTTTATCATACAAATATAAGTCCTAACTAATTAAAATTGGCAAGATCAAAATATTAAATAAACATTAGGACTTTCCTAAATCCAAGCCAAACAATAGGATAGTCGGGAAATTACCGAAGTTCGCTTCGAATCTGTGATTTCCCATACCTTTCTTCCTTTGAATTCCCAAAACAAAATGTTCCAAATTTGATCCATTCCCTATTGAAATTCCAAAATTCAATCCCTTGAAAACTTAAACTTTGAAATTCTTGAGAGCAGAAGTACTGATTATTATTGAGAGTTTTCTTAGGTGATTCCTGTCACTTAAGATGTAATTAACTATAGGGGCTTGCCCTTATAGGGAATTTTAAGAACCTGAGTAATATAAACCCCGTTTAATGTTTTCATATTAAACGGGGGAACTTGTCGGCTTATAAAATTGGTTCGCAGACCAAACGGATGTCACAAATCTTCTAGTTTATTTAATCGAGCCCCATCATCAAGCAATGTGTCTATTCTTCGGGATAGATACATGGTTTGTGATGCGGTGCTCGTTTATGTAAACTATTCGGGATGTGAGATCAGTTTGATTTCATATCTTAAAATTTTCAAATTTAAAATTATTTTCAAAATCAAATATTACTTTTCAAATTATTTATTTAAATTAAACCTAAAATAAGCCGCACAATTTCTGTAGGCGACCTCTTTTCAAAGCAAAACACTCAACCTAAAAAATATGCCAACAAGATTCATTCTCATTTTGTTTGTCCTTTAACGATCCAATTTTATTTTTTTTTGTTATTCATTTGATGTTCATGTGAATTTGGAGTTCGTTTTAACATTTGGATTTTTTTTTTAGGGAGAGAATTTTCATTTATTTTCCTTTTCTTTTCTGTTCTTTGTTCAAAGTTCATTTAACTCTAATGGCGATTCCCAGTCAATTTGCACAAAAAGAGGTGAAGGCCAAAATGTGACATAGTCAATTTCATTCCAATCTTTTTGAAGATACAACATACAACTTGATCTGAAATATATCTCATACAATCCATGACTCAAAACGGACTATGTATGATTCTTGTTGATCCATCCAAAAAGTATCTGCCAAAAATCCATGTCTGAATAATGAGATACACGGTCAATAACATCACCTTCCAAGCCATCATTGGTAGGAATGCCGCATGGATTTGCATTGGAGGTGTGCTATTTCCCGTGTAACTCACAGCTCGTAGGGCCGGAGACTCTCCAATTCTGGATCTGCCTGGAAGTGGTAAGGCGCCTTCTCGTCGTCCATCCTTCGAAAAGTGACGGAGATCCGCTCTACTCGGTACTCCCGGTATACAATGTTTTGCGATGTCCGCTCCATTTCCTTGTAATATCATGACGGAACCTACGGAAGTGGTATCTCCACCGGCCCTCGGAACTTACCCGGGCTCGCTATCCGGAGGTCGGATCCGAACATGATATTGCACTGGTTGACGAACGAAGCCGTACAGAAAGGTCGGACAAAGTCATGGTGTTCTATGTGTGGAGGTATGCAGTCGCCCTTCTGATAAATGTTGATGATGCAACCGTTGGGTATGCGGTCTCGCTGGCGGTACCCTCCACGTTATCATTCTTTTCACCATTATTTTAATTATCCTCGGCATTGGATCCACCTCACTCGTGACGGAGTATCCCCGGTGGATTTCCTTTTCTGTCCTCTGCGAAGTTATAGCAACATCCGCATTGTATTGTGACTCTTCCTTTCCCTGGCATCCATTTTCGGGGTTCCGAATAAGTCTTTTCTCTCAGACGGCCTGCTCGACCCATCTTCTGAAGTTCTAAGATGCAATCCACAATCTGCTGTTGCTCGTACTCTGAGAATACACCTGTGTGTAACTCGAGGCCTTCCAAAATGTTGATTCTCTTGCCTCTAATCCTTTCAAAGTATTCGAAAGTCTTCTTCTCAACAATTTGCATTCTTTCTAGTTCATATTCTGGGATGATCTGCAAGTGACGAGGCCTAGTAACGTATTGTGGGATGTATGGCTCGATCCCGTCACGTTCTCTTGCATACCTTGTCTCCTCGGGGATTGTCTCTATCGGGACATCCTCCGGGGTTGCTTTTGCAACAAGGTTTCTTACCACTGGTGGCTCTGTCTGGCGTCGTGGTAATCTCTCTGCCTCTGATCTTCTTAGTGTTCCCCTTATCTTTTCTGTTGTTCTCGGAGCTTGTTCCTTCTTTTCAGGTTCCTGCTGAACCGATATCTTTGAAATGTGTGTGTCGGCGAAGGTGGCTGTTTCCTCTTGTTGATCTGCTGCTAGTTTAATCAACATCTTGCGGATACGGCGATTCTTATTCCTTCTTTGGGTAGCAGTGAGAGTAGCTCTCCTTACCCCTTGAATTTCTACGGGCGCGGCGCTGACGAGCCTGCCCTCTGTCGTGGCAACTCAGACTTAATTTTCTTGCTTTTCTTGGTGTTTGTCTTTCTTTTCTTGTTGCTGGATTGGTGGCTTGGGCCACCCATCTTCATCACTGTCTGGCTGTGAAGCTCTTCTCGGTCCACTGGGACCCAATCATTTTCTTTATACTGTAGGCTGGTTGGTGTGAAGTCAGAATCAATTTCTATCACTGCTCCATCCTTCACCCTCTTTTCATCGAGTGCGAGACTCACGCCATTTTTAAAGTTTAGGACCAACCACCCGTTTGACATTTCCCTGCGAAGAAGACAATGAAAGGATCAGGGGCTGTACTAAGAACAAGAACATTAAGAAAATACTTATCACTGAAGATTCTTATTCACTTATTTTAATTTAAAGGAAGTAGGAAGAGATGAGAAGATATCAGGAATGAATGGATTTAAAAGGAAAGATTGACATTTTATTATTACGATTTCCCATGTTTTATTTTTAATATTTTCGTTGATGAGATTACTATATTTTTTTTTATCATCCATTTTATTTTGTTTTGGGTTCGGACCCATTCACAAAGTGATTGCTCCACCCGTGTTTCTAGGGATAAGATTCTATTTTAGAGGCCACCCTTCGAAACATCAGGTTACGTAATACTTCTTTAAATACCGTCCATTGATTGGAAGCATTTGTCGTTCTCCTTGGCAATTCACAAGTTGGTAGGAGCCTCTTGAGTAGACTGCCTCGACCACAAACGGCCCTTCCTAAGTCGGTTCAAATTTACCTCCTATCTTGTGATGTGCAAGAATAGGTCTTCTGAGAACAAGAACTAAGTCACCAACTTTGAAAGTTCTTGGGCGGACCAGTTTATCATGGGCCTGGATCATCTTAGCTTGGTACAATTCCAAATTTTGCTGCGCTGCAAGTCTTTTCCCTTCCAAGTTTTCTAATTCATCCAGTCGTAATCTGGCATTTTCTTCTGTAGTAATTTTATTTGCAACTGCAATTCTGAGTGACGGAAGCTGAACTTCCAGGGGCAAGACGGCCTCGGACCCGTACACTAAGGCGTAAGGCGTAGACTGAGTAGGAGTCCTAAAAGTCGTCCTGTAGGCCCATAAGGCTTCTAACAACTTCTCGTGCCAATTTCTCTTGTTGCCGTCCAAAGTTTTCTTTAAAATTTGAACGAGAGTTTTATTAAAAGCCTCAGCCAAGCCTTTTGCTCTTGGGTAGTAGATTGTTGAGTATCGCCAATCGATCCCGTGTCTTCTGACAAAATTGTTGATTTTTGTGCTTCTGAATGCAGACCCATTATCTGAAATGATTCTGTGCGGTACTCCGAAACGGTAGACAACTTGATTTTTGAAAAACTGTAGCACGTGATGTGCCTTTACTTCTCTTAGTGGAACTGCTCGCCCATTTAGAAAAGTAGTACCGTAGCCGCAAGGATGAAGCGATGTCCTCTTGAAGAAGGTGGTTCCATCGGACACACTATATTCGTGTGCCCCAACACTCGAATGGCCACGACGCAATTGTCGGATGTAGCACATTTGGAGGTTGGTGTAGAACCACTCCGTGCACTCGGCACCGGTGACGGCTCTTGGCGACTTTCATACGAGTCGGTCATCATTGAGGGCCAGTAGTACCCTAGTCTTTTAATTTTCATTTTCATTTTCGGACCCGACTGATGAGCGCCACAAAGTCCTGAATGCACTTCTTTGAAAATTTCACGAGCCTCGGACCCGCTCAGGCATCTTAACCACATCTGATCAAAAGACCTTCTGTATAATGTATTGTTTATTAAAGCGTAAGACAGAGTTCTTTTCTTTATTTGATGGGCTAATGACTTATCGTCTAGTAATTTACCTGTTTGCGGGTAGTACGCTAGCGGTTGACGCCAATCTTCTCGTGTTTTCCGTCACTGCTTGCAACTGATTCCTCTGCTTTTTCTGATTTCTGTATCATATCTATGTCAAGCTGTGATAGGACCCGTCGTCCTTGAACTGACACTTCAACTGACTCATCTTGTAAGCAGGCAAATTCTTTTGCAAGGTGAGCTAGCGCATCCGCGAGAGCATTTTGTCTTTCGGGGATCTTGTAGATCGTTACATTCGGAATTTGTTCCAACGGTTTCATGGCATACTGAAAGTATTGCTCGAGTCTTGGCTTTAAAATTACGTATTGTCCAGCGACTCGTTGAATGATCAGTCGAGAATCTCCGTAGATGTTGATGTCTGTTATTCCCATTTGAATGGTTAGTTCTAGTCCTGTTATGAGGGCTTCATACTCTGCCTCGTTGTTTGTGCACGGCTCTGTTAAGTGGTAGGAGTATCTTAACATCCCCCGCTACGTTCTGTTGGCTAATCGCATCTAAGTGAACAAAGTCAATTAAGAAAACTTCGATTAAGATTAGAAGTTTCAATTTCAAGAATTCAAAGTTAAGTTTTAATGATCGTCGTGGGGAAAGTCAAGTGTAGCCGAATTCGTTATAATGCTTATTTTCGAGACTAAAGGCGAAAAGAGGCATCGTCATTGCATTTTGCAGGTAACCTTAATAACTTCCTAAACTATCCTATCGTTCGTTTTATTTTGGAAATGATGTTATTTGAGCTAAAGCATTCTACTATCTTACACTTACACAATATTTGATCATGATAATAACAGAAGATACGATGATTTACATCGAATCGAAAGAATAACCTCGAAATCCTAAAAGAGTTAGGACTTATATCGTATGACATACAATCGCGCGAAAAGCCTAAATGTGAGATTTATATTGTACAAGACAAACCTAAAAGATCTAAGGTTTATGTTGTTTAAGCCTAAGAAAAGCTTAGTTCGTGTTCATCATCGCTTCATAAGCTCACCCTGATTGCTCCGAAGCCGTCCTTCGCCGCCCCATATCCGTCCCGCTACCAGCGCCTAGCTTCAAACTTCTTACTTGCGATGATTTTGGTTCTAAAAGTGTTTTGAACCGGTGATTGGCCAAGCACAGCCAGTCACACAAATTTTCGTTGTAGGATCCTCCTCAACAAAGCGGCCTACCGTTCTCTACCTGTGTGGGCCTTTTTGGCAGTAATATATATAATGTATCAATAATGTTACATGAACAAAGAAAATTCATATGGCAAAGTGCGTAAAGAGAATGTAGTAGCACATACCCATACTCGATGTCATCGCTAAAGAGTTAAAATTATAAGTAAAGCATGCAAATATTATGAAACATATGTGTATAAAAGGTAAGCCGGGTACATATATGGAAGACCAAAGTCAGCGTAAGAATTTAAGTAAATAGAGAGAGATGCCCTCAGACCAAAGGGGTTCCGTAATTCTCTAGAGACATCCGTGTTACATCCAACAACAATCCGCACAAGTGAGACACAACATCGAGTAAAAGGCTACCAACAAAATGACAAGGGGAGAAAACTATTGGCCCATAATTTAACTGACAATTGAACTTGCCAAAAGTAACACCCGAAATTCATAATTTTACATGCATATAAATAATTTAAACTTCAGCATACAAAATATGAGTTTTATCAAAAGAAATATAATAGTTTTTTATTCTTATATATTTTATGTATCAGTTAATTTACAGCCAAATACATTATCGCTAGAGCCAACAACAACACAAGGAAGTAAGGGTAACCTCTTACCAAATATTGGAGAGTAGTAATGTCAATCTCACGCCCCTCGCTTTTGAAGTCATCGTGTTTAGGAGATAAAATACAATCATGTTATCGCATTCCTAGCATCAAGCATTTCACATAAACTCCCACATCATCAACTCCTCCACCTTACAAACTAACTCGATGATCCATATGTTGCCACATTTTAAATATCCCCGGGGCCACAAATGGGTTTTAGCACAATGTCCAAACCTCGTACCTTTCGAGCATTGGGTATTCATGAGGTTAAGTTGTAGCGAGCTAACTCTTGTTGAATAAGTTATAGTTTAAAGAGCAACATTATGTCTTTGGTTTATTGTGTATTTTATTTAGTTTTTTAAGTGTTTTTATGTTTTGAGGATGACTTTCCTCTACAAATTGTAGTAAGCCCAAGCGTCCTCATGAGATGTCCAAGATCTTTGTAAAATGTGTTTAGAATATGATCCTAAATAACTTCAAAGTATTCAAGACCATTTCAAGTCTATTTGTAATTTCCACCTTACCGAGTTAATCAATCAGCCTCGAATTAGAAATCGTTGAAGGGGTGATTCATATTTCAAATTGTGCTCGCCGTATTTTTTATGTCCAAATTAGCCCATGAGTAAACACACTAGTTAATTATCAATAATATAGTGAGAGTTATGCAAACAAACTATTATTAGGCATACATTGAAAATCTGCATTCTTATCTCTTAATTCGAACTTCGAGTCAGGTATCTGAGATGTTCTATTGTCACTCATATTTTCCTCTCGAATAATGTTATGTTAAACTTAGCTCACTACAAATCCCATAAAGCTCAAAGGTGGCAAACTTGTAATTTTAAAAATTTTGTAAGATGTAATTAATCTTTATCAAAAGGAGCAAGTGATTCTCTCCAACCAATGATCGGGTTTAAATTAGTAAATTGTGAGGCTCCCAAACCATACTGACCATTTGAAACACCAAGCTCTCACATCTTTTATGCCTAACACCCGCATATTCGTATTTGAATTCTCGTGTAAGATATCGTGAATTGTATTTTACCCTAAGTACTCCTTTAATATTCCAAACATTTCAACAAGCTTATCCTCATCATCATTTTAATTCATTCCCCTGTGATTTACTATAAAATTGTTTAATGGAGGCTAAGAAAATTTCATAATTACAATTATTCCTTTTTATGATTAATGGACTTTAATAATTATAGGACTTCATTAACCTCTTACCTATACAATCCAAGACCAGAGCTGAACATATAGTTTTTCTGATGGTTATTTATTTTATGTAATTATTTAAATCCTGAGTATGAACTTCCGATGAAAAATAATTTAGCTGGCAAATATATGTTCTCTATACTTAAAAAATTTCATAATGTTGT
Source organism: Papilionanthe hookeriana x Papilionanthe teres (assembly GCA_022702705.1). Taxonomy (NCBI): domain Eukaryota; kingdom Viridiplantae; phylum Streptophyta; class Magnoliopsida; order Asparagales; family Orchidaceae; genus Papilionanthe; species Papilionanthe hookeriana x Papilionanthe teres. Next base: position 37,321 of record JAKZJZ010000066.1, read on the forward strand.
TAAAGATCATAAGACTAATTAGGGCAAAATTTACATAATTTTGATTTATATTTTAATTTTCATATATTTTTTTATTTTTTAATAAAAAATAAATGAAAAATACACATTTGAATTTTATATTTTATTTTTATTTTTATTTGATCTCTTACTTTGCTAAACTTACCAAACCTTATTTCATGTTTTTCTGATTTTTATTTCATTTTCTATAATTATTTTAATTAACTTAAGGTGAATACCATAGAAAATTAGAGCTTTTAGGTTAGAGGTGCCTTCCCGATCTTGCAAACAAGAACATCCCTAATTACACGAGAATTAACCCATAAAACTTCATGCCATGGTGAATAATATTTATTTTTATGATTAAAATGATCTATGGAGTATTTATTTAATTGAAAAATAAATGTAATTTAATTATTTTTATGTTCATTAAATTCTCCTCTGTCACTGAGAACAATGGTATTTTTTTTATTTTTCCGGTTTTCCTACACCAATATATAATTTTTTTAAAGTTATATTTCCGTTTTCCGTATTTATTTAAATCCAAATTCCTGCATTTTTTCCACTTAAACACGCGACAACCACCTCGTCCTCGCCGTCTCGAAGGCCACGTTACCTGGCGAAGTTGGTAGTACTTTCCACCCGGCCGCCTCATCTCACGGTCCGTGGTTTTTGACGACCGATCGATCGTTCGAACCGATCCGTACCATCCATTTTAAAAATCGAAAATAAAACGACATTCGGTCATCGTCCCCTAAGGGATTATAACCCGAGAGCCGTCCATTTTCTAGAGCTAAAATCTCACTCGATACATAACCAAATTAAGCATGCTTGATCCTACATCTTCATCTAAGTGAGAACACATCTATACTCTGCTAGTACATGGATTGTTTATTCTTTAACAAAAGACCGAACCGAGTAAAATTGGGATTTTGAAAGCTTATACCTTTTCCCAAGAAAGGCCTCGATTGTTGGCCGAGAAGCTTCGCCTCAGTGTCATTAACCTCCTCCAAGCTTTTACTTTGCACTTTGGTTAGGCCTATGTATGAGTTTGATCAAACGATACCTCTAGTGTGGTCTAGGTCTATGTTAGAGGCAACAAGAGAGAGGGAGATTTTGACGGGGGAAGTGATTTTGAAGAATGGGAAAGCCGTTGGAACAATCAATTTAAAGTTTTGTGAGTCAATTTTGAGGTTTCGAGGAATGACCTTAATTTCGTTGAGAAATTAGTTAAGTGAAATGTTTCCGAGAGTATAGAAACGATGGCATGAGTCGTGCGAGTATAGGAATGGTTTGAGAAAATTTGGTGGGCTGTCAAGGCTCAGGCACTTCTTATCTGGTCGTGAGGTGGGCCCTATTTATAAGCCAAGGAATGGTGGCCGTCAATTAGTCAAGCCAAAGGGTGGAAAAGAGTGCCGAGATGGTGGTGAGGTGTAGGCCAAGTCTAATGCGAGCCACATCGATAGGCTCACCTGGGTTTCCCCCCCATGAGTGCCTCTCGAGATCATATTTCGCCGCCGACCATGGGCCTACTGTGGCATGGGCGGTCACCATCTCGACTATGAGATATAAATGGTGGGGAGAGGTGAGGTTAATCGGGTTGCGGCCAAGTGTCCAAGGGTGGACGAATGGAATGGGGTTTGGCTCACAATTCTGCTCGACTTGGGCATGGTTCATGAGAATGGGCTTGGTCTACTCTTCGGGTGGCTCGACCTAGTGGCCAAGATGTGCTTGAATTGATATGTGCCAATCATGGGGATTGTAGCTTAATCATGAGCTAGTGTGAATTTATAACCTGTTAAGTACTTTGGGAATTCTTTAAAGAGCTCTCCCTTAGCCATAAGTGGTATAAGCATTTCATAAGACTATGTGACTGGCCTCGTGCCTTCTACAGCTGCAGTTTACATGACTAGCTTAAGGCTCATGTATGGCCTACATAGCTTGCATTAAAAAGGAGGGGTAATAACTTCAAGTTCTTGAAAATATTTTTAAGGGTTCCATGTTTAGCTAATTTAATCATGCGAATTTAGCATAGGTTTAATTTCCAAATTTTATGCGGCTTCGATTTTCGTCAGCGTTGGGTTTTTTTTAAATGAATTGGAGTTTGGCCTTGGTTTGGTGGGCTTTTAGAATGGATTTTTGGACTGATGATGGACTTTTTGGGTTCGATGGAGTTGAAGTTGCTCATGAGAGATCTATGGGAGTTCTTTTTTTGATTTTTTCATGATGGAATTATGGACTTGGTCTTAGAGAATTTGGATTTAGCATGTGGATTCAATTTGGTGCATTTTGGAATCAGACTTCGGTGAATAGTTGGCCGTATATGAGTGGGGGTAAGTGTGTATATGATGAAGTGAGATCAATGGTAATGTGAAGTTTAATGTGTGTGTGGTGGACTGAATATGGTGATGTGAATGTGTATGTGTGATATGAGTGTGGTGATGAATGTGTGTATGTGGTGATATGAGTCTCCAAGTAATAAAGAGTTTCCCCTAAGGCTTTGTGATCCTATGAGAACTCATTTTTTGGGTTTCTACATATTGGTCCCAATCAACTCAGTCAATTATTGAGGATTTAATACTACCCATGCAAGACTTCACAAAAGAGCTAAGAAGTGCCAGAATTTATAAGTGTGATGGATCCCATCACTACTCTTCTAGGATAATTGATAAGAAAGTCCTATGACTAGATCCTATGTTCGAGAAGAAGAATTTGGAGCTCACCAAAATGAGTTCAACTGTTGCAAAATATTTCTTTTAATATATTAATCTTGGATTTACTAAATACTGTAAATGTATTAAAATGATATTAAGTTGATTTACTAATTATGACACCATAAGAAATATGAGAAATGGTAGAAATTATTATTATGTGAAGTCATATTGTGTTAATTAATTGTTCGCTTAGAGTTATCAATTTCACTAATCAAGTTTGACGTTGAGTTTGCTAGGTAGTATGAGTGGGTGTGCACCTCTATCCCTAAAAGTTTTCCTCTACATATATAACACCAGTGTTGCCCACAATGCTTGGAACACAGCATCACCCCACCCATCCATATGCAAAATCTAATAGCAAGGCAACTCAACTCGATGCCCTTTTAGAGTTGTCTCATGCCACAATCACAACATCTTCACGCCGAATGTGGACAGCTTTTTTTACTTAACGTTTTGGTATTGCTGATAGGAATGCCAAGAATTTCAATTTTCTCTTATGCAAAGGAGAAGATATGAGTGCTCTTAAATTTTCAAAATGTAAAGTGTAATTTATATGAATATTCTCATTTCACTTCATAGTGAATTTTTTGGTATGGTGTGGCGCCGTAATTTTTTTTCGCTCTAAAGTTGAAATGTAGTGTTTTCTGCGCTCTCATGTTTTCTACGCTTACGTTTAAAGGTTTGCTTCAGATCAATTGAATCGGTTTCTGGATTTAAATCTCCCAACATAAGGGGAAAGAATACTTGGGATTTTGTTGCCTTCAATTACCTGTAACAATGTCTTAGACACCTTCAAAACTAGTGGTCATGTCAATGCCTTCAATAACAAGCATCCGTCTTGAGATCTTTGTTGGTTCCTTCCGTTATAAGGTTTGGGAAAGACGAAGAGATGAGAAAAACAAGGGTTTTAAACATTGTAATCCCGTTTATTACTTAACCAATAAGCCGTGTCACAACTTCTATGTTTCTTTCTTCGTGGACGGTTTTATCGGTAGAAGAAGACGGAAAAGATTTCAGTGCGTGAGAACTGATTAATAACTCTTAATTACTAAAAATTACCAGCCTTATGTAAAGTGGGAGCTATTTTGATTAAACAACAATTTGTGTGTTTAATTAGTTTTATGATTGCTTAATCAATGATTAATTACTATAATAAATTCTAATCAATAATAAAGCAACATAATAAATAACTAATTAAAGAATAATTAATGAATATTATATTACTAATTAATTAGTTTAATGAAATTAAAATTAATGTCTAATTTTACTTAATTAAAATATTAATATTTATAATTTTACTAATTAATGAATAGTAAATTATTTATTAATGAATAATTATTCTATAGAAGTTGTAATTACTAAATAATTAACCTAACAAAGTATCAAATAATGGACTAACATGTTTAAATCCTTAAATTCATTACTAAATAGTTTTAGAGATTTAGTCGGATTAAACCTGTCTTGCCTAACAGTACTTAAAATTCATTTGAATTAAATCCCAAATATTAATTGCCAAACAACCCTAAACAAAATGTAAGTCTCATCTTATCAACCTTATTTCATTAATGTCTAACATCAATCATTACATTTTCTTAAACCTATACTATCGATAAATTTTCGGGTTTAGTCAAGATTTCAATACGATTCAAATTTCATTAAACTATGCTAGCTTTTGGGTTAATGAAGGTTATTGGCACAACACACCAAACCTATTTTTACTTGAAAGGTAAACTTATAAATTTGATCAATTAATTTAAGTTTGTATTACTTTATATTTAATTATTCAATATGAAATTGCATTCATTGGTTTGGCAGAAATAAACAACCATTAGGGCCAGAGACTTTAAACTGCTTTCGTGGATTTTTCTATACTATGTAGAATTAATGGTTATCTTGACATTGGGCCTCGGCCCATAGAAAATTAACTGACAAAAACTTACAGCTCGAATCCGGGACCTGATGCGTCAGTTTTTTAATAAAATATTAAATTTTTGGGGACTTTTACATTCATAAACTAAACTTATGCAATTTAAAATTTACATCCAAATTATTATTACATACCAAATATCTAAAACTTATTTAACACCTCAAAAATGACACTGAGTTTACCTCAAGTCTTCTCTCTACATGACAGGTTAGCGAGAAAATATTACGCAGACATAGCAATGCTTAAATACGATAATTGATGGGTCATATGCAATATATAACAATGTGAGCAGCCAAATTATTGCCTAGACGTGTGGCACGTAATATTTCCAGATTTAGAGAGTGGTCCTCATTTACCGTAACTTTACTACATTACTTGCAGTTCTCTACACCAAAGCTTGAACTAGAATCATCAACGATATTGCTCTTAATGATTCCAATGTTCCACATATTTGATTTCTTGTTGCTGCAAAATAGTGCTTATGGAATTGTTCATTTTTTCCTTAATGCTGTGGATAGTGAGCACCATCAGCGCGATCCACACGCACGTTCCGTCACCCCTCCTGCGGTGACACAGGTGACGAAATCCCAAGGATGGGACCTCATTGTAGTTGACTATGTGGCACTCGGCCGTAAGATTTGAGAATTTTTCCGCTCTCACTTCTCTACCGTACAAATCATTCAATCCCCTGCATCATGCTTGCTATAAATTGATTAGAGAGGCAGACACACAAGTGTCGGGCTGATTTGGGATAAGCGGTGACATTGCCGTCCTTCATAGAGAGGAGGGTGACGGAGTGATACTGAGTGTGTACAAATACGTAAGTTTATATATTTTGTATGTAAATCACTTTGTTTTTAAATAATAAAAAGACAATGTCATATTAAATTCACATGGTAATTTCGATTGTATGAATAAATTATTTAACTATTTATCAAAATAAACAGAATACTACGTGAATAAGCACAAAATGAATGTGTCTACTTCATTTTACAACAAGAATGTGTCAACACCAATCTTAAGGAGATCCAATGTCTGTAAAGTAAGCTTATAGTGAAGGTCAGTCTACCCCAAAAAGATTGTGAGACCCGCTGACAGACAGAAACATGTTAACAAAAGACAAAACTATTCGGACCATACACAAGATAGCTGTCTAAATGATCTAAGCACGGGCCATTCCCGTTTTAAATGAGATAAAAAGAGTATTTCAACCAATCACTACAAAAAAGACTATCCAATATGATAAGATGTCTTCGCAATGTCAATCAAAGGGAGACGATTCACAATATCTCCAACCATTCCATGGACGTCCTAAATGCTCCTCACACAGACCGTATTTGCTACTGTGCTAGATCAGCTTGATTGGCCACCGCCACCAAGACAAGAGCTGCTTCGATCCAAGCCAACTCAAAGCCAATCAAGTTTCACTACCGAGTCGGAAGTCGATGAATGATAACCCCAACATGTAAAATACGAAACTTACTCTCGTACTCCAAATAATGAAAAAATTATAATATCATCTTCATGACCTCATTTCGATGGCGCTTCTTTTCTCTTAATACTTCAGGATCTACTCTGTGCCTCGACTATTTTGTAGGGATTAGAATCGGGACCCACCACCTGCACTCAAACCACTTCACCGCAAACTCCACAAACTTGACTCGTACCCCTAATCATCTAGAGGGTTGAAATCAAGTGCGTTTAAAGGATGAGTTCCTATAGCACTTTTCGCCAGGGACCGCCCCCTGGGCGCCTGCCCTGGGAGGCCGACTTACACACACACTACACTCATACACTACACTTCCATACACCTCCTAAACCACACCTATACCTAACTCGACCTCCTGACTCATGTAAGCGATTCACATAATGGCCCAGCCCTGCTCACAAGTTATGTAATAGAATAACATAACACGCTCAACGAAATTCTCTACTTAATTATATGCTTCGATGTGGCTTCATGGCTCAACCAAATGATTTTATTCCACTTATATTCCTCAATTCAATCTTCAATTTTCCAAATTTTCAATTTTTGACCCCTAATCTCTACACCCGCCAACCTACCCAAAGTTTCGAATAAACAAATTTCTCAAAATTTCCAAATCACCCAAAATTCTCCAAAAATCATTCCCAAACATTTCCACATCACTCAAATTGATCATCCATAACCAAAATACCAAAAATTCCAAAATACCCCAATACCCTCCAAATACCCAAAATGACTTTCAACAAAATCCAAAAAATTCAGAAAATTCCCAGAAAATTCCAGAAAATCCCAAATATTCCCAATTTCATTTGTTCAACTACACCATGGGCCAATTTTGCCAATTTACCCCACTTTTATCAAAACTCCCCAATTCGACCCATTTAACCCAAAGTAAACCCAATGTCAAACCTAACCTACCCACCGACCCAAATTCTGTAATTCAATTCAATTCTAAACTTCAATTCTAACATCCCCAACACCAATCTAGACCCAATCCAAGCCCTGTTGATTGGTACTGATCCACCTCACTTTTGGCCTTAAAGCCCATTTTGGACCCATGACCCAAACTTAGCCCAAACTCACCCAATTCAACCCACCAACCCCAAATCTTTTCTAAAACCTTCCTTAACATCCCCATAAACAAAACCCTAACATGATTTGCCCAAAATTTAGACCCAAACCCCACTCAAATTCAACCCAAAATCAAAAGCCCAATTTCACCTAAACCTAAACCTAGCCCAAATAAACCCAAACCTCAAAATCAAAACCCAACCAAAAGCCAAAACCTCTTTGAAACACTCCCATAAACATTTCTCAACATTTATTTTACATCAATTTCAACCCTAGCCCAACATTGGCCCAAGTTAGCCCAATTGACCTACATCAGTCTATTTACCAAATAAACCCAAATTCACAACCCAATTCAAACCCAAACCACCTTAAATCTATTTCAAATTACTCATGAAACATCCCTAAACCAAAACCAACAACTATTTGGCCCAAGCCTTTACTAAAATTCCATCCTAAAAATCCATTTTAAAATTCAAAAGCCCACTTTCCTAAACCATTTAAAAGCCCATCTAAAACCATTTCAATGAGCCCAAAATCTACCCTAAAGCCCACATGACATTTCCATTTGCCATCCATTTAATCAAAGCCATTCCCTAAGTTATAATCCCATCATCAAATAATTCCAAATCAAGCCTCATGCCAAATCACCCCTAAATACCAAAATTTCTCTTAAATCCATTTCCATGAAATTAACTCGACTTTTCCCAAGCCAAAGGCGCAGCTTACGAAGCCATGCATGAGCCACATGCAAGCCATGAGAGCCTCTTACATGTCACCATGCCATTTTGGGCAAAAGGAGGAGACTCTTTCCAATTCCTAAAGGTGATTAACCACTCCCATGATTCCACTAAATTCGCTAAAGCACTCCGTACTCTGATGGTGACCATTCCCCACTCGATTAAGCCGACCTAAATCACTTTCTATTCAAATTCTAAACAAAGCCTTGGGTGGTGCACCTAGCCCAAATGGAGGGGTTGACCAATTTGAGCCAAAATAAGCCCCTCTCCCATTCCATTCTAATCCAAGCCTTTTACACATACGCATTCGCTAACGTTTCGCACCAAGTCCCACTTCGACCCACCCGACCAGGGTGACCCATGCCTGCCGGGCCAAGAACAATGGCCAGAAACACCATGCCCGAAACCTCGGGGAGAAGCCAAGCTTTGAAATTCCATCCTGCCGAGTCACCACTCCAAACGCCACCATACTGCTCTTCACATGCCAAGAGCAAATGATCCTACCTCAACTCCCCCTCGAGGAGCCTCCAAACCCATGCCTATTTAAACCCCTCACCCTTCCCTGGCCAAAGGAAGTGCCGAACCTAACCTTAAGGAAACTCGCCAAAATCACCTGCATCACTTCACACACAGAGCACTTGATCCCCACTCGAATTCCACCACCTCCAAATTTCGAGCTCACTCGCAGCTCAAACTTTAGCCCAAAAACCAGACACTTCTTCACAGCGAGCCAATTCCCACCGACGGCCCTACACCTTCACCGGACCAAGAGGAGAAGCTTCCCACGAAAGCCCCATCTGTGCCACCCGCCGCTCCAGCCTGCGGACGTGCCAGGTCGAAGTCCAACTCGTACAATTCACTGCACTGGGGAGACTTCATCCTGAGCTTACCAGATCCAATCGAAGGTGCAACAACTCTCAGATCGAAGCTTCACTTTCCGAGCAAAGGTATGGACACCTCTTCTTCCCGAGCTTCCGCAGATTCTCATTTTAATTTTAGTCAATTTAAATGCATGTTTATTAAAGATGCATGTATTCGTCTCTTCAAAACGAATCCATAAAGAGCATAAGAACACGAAAATCCGTCGAGAATCGGAGCGAGAAATCGTGCTGGGCGTCGACTCGGCCACGGCACACCACGTAGACGATGACCAGAGCCGCCGGATCGCGCGTGTATCGAGCTGACGGTTCGACTCGCGCCGACCAGGGAATGTTACGCGAACCGCGGTCCCGGATCGCGCTCGACTCGATGGCGGCGCCCAATCACGCCGCGACACGTACCCTTCGAGCCGCCGATGTTTCGCCGGCGCCCGCGCGGATAAGTAGATAAATAGGGTATTTAATGCATTTATTAAATATCGAAACTTCAAAATTCATAACTTTGTGTAGGAAAATCACAAAATAAAATAAAAATACCTTCGTCAGCCAACGTATATAATTTAAAAGAATCATTTAATTTCATCAAGTATTTTATTTTTTATAATTTATTTACCGTATACATTTAATTCTCCATGCATGTATGCAATTCACCATGGCATGAGACCATAGAAGCCAAGCCCCGACCCCGGAACATTCCCCGAATTTTCCAAGTCGAGGCCATCCTCACAAGAAATTATCATTTTTCAAATTCATGTCACTGCTTGAAACATTTTTATTCCAATAAATAAGATGTTGTGAAATAAATTCTATGAAAATCGCTAATGCCCTTACGAATTTGTAACCCTGTGAAAATGTGACTCGAGTTAATTCATCAGACAACCCTAATCGCCTTAAACACTAAAATAGGTCTCTAATTAATTGTAGCTAACCATACATCAAATTGACTTGAAATCAATTCTCCACTGACCTTTAGATTGGGGAGTAACCTACCTGCAAAAGTCAATAATCGGACTCAAGCTACCTATTAATCAGCCGATTGCCCACTTACCATTTTAAACTTTAAAAATTCATAACTTTCAAAATATCTTTCAAAAATTCACCAAATCAAGTTTCGAGCCTCTCTGATATCAGGGGAATTTAAGAAACAAAATTTCACTTAAAATATTTTTAATATTATTTTAATATTTTTAATAATTAAAATAATAAAATCACAAAAATAATAAAATTCATCAAAATGTCATATTTTGAAATATAATCACTTAGGAACAAACCCCATATTTTTCTTAGGTCTATTTAATGAGATATTAAATTTTAAAGCCCTAGGGTAATTTTAAAATTAAAAAAAATGTATTTTCTAACATTTTCACTAAAATAATTATAATAAATCATAGAAAAATCAGAAAATTGTAAAATTTGCTTCTCTGATTTCCTTGATATCAGAGAGATTTTTGAAAACATAAATTCATTTTTCAACATTTATTTTATTTTTTAAATTAATTAACACTCCAGAACTTAAAATATTTATAATAAAAATAATATAATTCAAAAAATCACCAAAATTGGTCCAAGTAGTCCCCTAGTCATTAGGAATGTCCCCTAATTTTCTTAAGGACAGAAACCTTCCCTTGGTCATGTTAGTAAATTTTCCCTTGAAACTTATTTTCTACCAAAAATAATTATATAAATAAATTAAATACAGAAAAATCACATTTTCTCCTCTCATGTCTTTATTGACATATGAGTGAAGTCACATAAAAATTTCAAGTTCATTTGAGTTCAATTTCTAGTGAGTTATGAAATTATTAAGCTTGAAATGGTAATTAAAATTTTAATCCTTAATTAAAACTTTAGGTTAAAAAAATTAAATTAATTAACAAGTAAAATATTTGATCCTAATCTGATTTGGATGATTGAAATTTAATAATCGCTTATGAATAAACCTACTAAAACAATTTAAAATAATCAAATAAACCTTAATTAAATAATTAGCTAAATTCGAAGAATGATAAAATTGGAATTATTAAAATAGGGATATTATTAGGAAGATATTTATTCTTTAATTTAAAAATCCCTAAATTAATCATCCCAATAATATTTAATTCCTAATTAAAATGATAATCCAAGTTTTTAAGATTTAAAAATGCTAAAAGACTTAATCATTAAATTAAATTAAAAGCTTAAAAGCATTTAATCATTAAATTAAATTAAAGTTAAATTATTTAAAACAAATTCCTTTAAAATTAAAAAAAAAAAAAAATTAAATTAAAAAATTAAGAATTAAATTAAAACTAAATTGAAATTAAATTAAATTAAAATTAAATTATATTATATTATGTTAAATTAAATTAAATTAAATTAAATTAAATTAAATTAAATTAAATTAAATTAAATTAAATTAAATTAAATTAAATTAAATTAAAAATTAAATTAAATTAAATTAAATTAAATTAAATTAAATCATATTACATTAAATTAACTTAAGTTAAATTAATTTAAATTAAACCACATTAAATTAAATTGCTAAATTAAATTAAATTAAATTAAATATAAAGACATGAAGAATTCAAAAATAAATCTAAAATAACTCAACACTATTACAAACTTAAATCATTAATTTGGAATTAACTCAATCACAAATCATTAAATATCATTTCAAATTATAGAGCTTTACTATTATAACTCCTAAATTTAAGTATCAAGTGAAATGACACTTCACTCATAAGGATATTCAAATATCCTTACCACGAGCAAGTTAACAAAACTAAAAAAAAACCTCTGACGATCGATTCATTTACATAATTAAATTCATTTGACTTAAACAATCCTGTAAAATATCGAAAAGATGTTTAAGATTCTTCTTAAACACTTCCTCAATATGACAGTGATATTTATAAGAACAATCGAACTTAATTGTTCTTTTCGATGAAGAAAATCGTCTTCAAACCAAAAAACACAAGGAACCTAGACATAGAAACGACTAAACAGAGATTAGAATTTGGTAGAAAACCATAACCCTTACCTTAAATTTTTATCAGAACTTGCTTAAATGTTCTAACCGTGTTTTAAGTACTGATGATCAAGAAGATCTCCAGGTACGCTTTTTATTTTATTGCGATTTCACTTATCGCAACTTATTTAATCGCATCGCACTTACTTTTCGTACGATAAACAATGCTGTACGAAAACCTACACCTTTAAAGATTAAACCAAACTCGAAACCCATAACTAAATTAAAAGACACTACAAGATAAATTCACCGCCACAAAAGATTCAAAATATAAAACAACTCAAAATTTAATCACAAACAAGTAACAACAAAACTACAAATACAACTAAATTAAACGTCTCATCGAATGATCGGAATACCTCTATTGATGTAACCCACGTGTTGCTAACGAGATTTCACGGTCTAAATGAAAGTGCGGAACTCATTTAGTCGAGTTTAAGAAATCTATCCTGGACTAAGTGAATTCGATGAAAATAACGGCGTTCTGGACGACGAACCGCTGCGGATCTAACTATTTCCGTTTAATCAACTTTTAAAACCTGCTTTTAATTAAAATATTAAAGACACATGGAAATTAAGACTTCTTTAAACCAAAACACTTTTCCTCATCCCCCGATTTATGATTCTAAAACTAAACCTCTCGCAACAACAAGGAGCTCGAGCATGGTGCGCACGTCGTCAAGAAATCAATCTACTTCAAGAAACTTTCCTAGAATTAAACAATAAAGCCATAGGATTCTCGAGGTAGTTTGCCTAGTGCAACATAAATCCTCAACTCTTCGCAGTATTCGCATTGCAAATTAAGCCCTAACCGGCCTTAGGATTCCGAGGTAGTCGTCCGATACGACATAAACCCTCATATCTTCCTGTGCTATTCTTGCATTATCTCTATCATATAAATATAGTTCTCAATTAATTAAAATTGGCAAGCATTAAAACATTAAATAAACATTAGGACTTTCCTAAATCCAAGTCAAACAATAGGATAATGGGAGATTATCGAAGTTCACTTCGAATCCGTAATTTCTCCTACTTTTCTTCCTCAATTCCTAAAATAAAATGTTCCTAACTTGATCCATTCCCTATCGAGATTCAAAAAATTCAACTTTTCAAAACTTAAACTTTGAAATTTTCGAGAGCGTAATTATTGATTATTATCGAGAGTTTTCTTAGGTGATTCCCGTCACTTAAGATGTAATTAACTATAGCCATTTCATAGGAATTTTAAAGTTAACCTGTGTAATATAAACCCCGTTTAATGTTTTCATATTAAAAAGAGTGGAATTTCATTTCTTACTATAAAATTGGTTCGCGTACCAAACGGATGTCACAACTTAGCTATTTAACCTTCATTCCCACCATCAAGGCGTTGTGTCTATCCTTGTGATGATACCTGGTTGCGATGCGTGCTCGTTTATATAAACTATTCGGGATGAGGACGCTGATTTTGTTCAAAATTTTCAAATTTAAAATTATTTTCAAAATAAAATACTACTTTTCAAATTATTTATTTAAATTAAATTAAAAATTCGCCGACAATTTCGTAGCGACCTCTTTCAAAATACAACACCAAAACTAAAAATACGCCGACATCATCATCGTACCCTCTCCCCTATCAGAAATTTTTCGAATAAGATATAATCGATTATTATTTATCCTAATAAATATGGTAAGTGTGGATCATGCCACAAACAATAAAGTAGCTCAAGGAGAAAGATCCACCCTATAATGTAGACACCAAGAATACGGAGTGAAAGTACTCGTAGAATCTTATGACCAACAAATCGAAGTGTCACATAAAATGCCGACATCATGCCAGTGTGCTCACCTGTAGAGATAGATCAACAATATTGGGAAAGGCTGATGCCCAATGATGGAAGATGTGGCGGCCACTCCTAGTAATTTGTTGCCATGAAGATGTATCAATCGACGTCATTTCAGTGTACAGAGGTGCCTGCCAGTTTCGAGAAAGCATTCTAACGATAAATCTAGGAGACGTTCTCCAGAGCAATTTTAGTTCCCAACACTAGATTCCTATAAGGACAAAGATGCCGTGGACCGTTTAGCCTCATTTAACCAATCGCGTGTTTTCTAAGACTCACCAAACATGTCAATGCCATCTTTTATTTACCATTAAATCGAGGGTTCGGCCTCAGATGATTTAACGGATCACCCCTGGTGTAATCATGTCAACATTTCAAATGTATATTCATGGCATATTTTTCGAATGCCTATAAGCCTTAAGAAAATGTCGAACTATGGATTTTGTCGATTTCAAGCTCTTATATAGCTCCATCGAGGTATATCGATGTCTATGATCATTCATCGCTCACTTTCAAGATGATATGTTGGCTGGATTTTGGAACTGGTAAGAATCAATGTCGCCAAGACAAGTACGAAGAAAGGACCCTTCGATACATGATTGCTTCGTAACGGCGAAAGATGCTAGCAAATTTGTTAGCCGGACAATAATCATTACTCAACCAATGAGTATAACTTCAAACCTGCCTCCTCCAAGATATAATAATCCACTTTTATCCATAAAAAAGGACCGCCTAAAGCAAAGGGTAGAAACTAAGATACAATTCACATCCTTTCGCCTCTCGTCCTCGTTAAGATGCTCATTTGCCCCAAGTTCATAGAGACCAACATAACGCACCACTAAGAGATTTAGGCATGGTGCATTCGATTACCATCCACTTAATATAGTGAACACCAACATCCAATCACAAAACAAAACCAACTCGTTAAGAGTTTCAATGGATGAGATACCGTATACCATACAAGATAAATACCATTTTAAGAGTGTGCCTCCAATGAAGCTTCGTTTACCTCTAAGATTCAAAATAAGATTGTGTCTAACATTATGAACATGGTTACAACATGGAATAATGCTAATGCGTCTAAGGTCTAATTAATGATCTAATCGAGGATGATAAATCAAAGGAATTCAAGGCACCGTAAACAACAATCAAGGGTGAAGGCTCAATGAGGAACATCAAAAAAAATAAGTTAGAGTTCACGAAATTTGTCATTGGTGTACTTTTGCCCCCGTTAGAAGATATGGAGGCTCATTCAACAGGACATCCCGAAGAGGCTTCCGCTTGAAGAGTCATTTGCAACCACCTTATACCTAAATGCAACCACATCCTCCCATAATCTTTACTAGTGAAGAGTTCCCTCTCAAGGGTAATCCCTGTAATTACACCATCATTTTGACCACTCGATTAACAAATACCACATTGGTAGACATTGGAAACTCCATGAATATCCCCTTAAAATTAATGTTCGACAAGATAGGTCTCAAGCTACGGAAACTCTATGAAATTTCAGGTGAGAGAAAGAGTAATCGTGAATCATCACATTACCTACATCGATACACTCGCTAATCTATGTAATTTGTCTTCTTTAAATATCATACTTCATTCCCTATTTTATAATGATTTTATAAATATGGAAATTTTCTTGTGGTATTCCCCGTAGGGTTACAAGAGTTGAACAAGTATTGTGGAGCTAAAATATGAACAAAACGCGACCGGGTATACTCTTGCCACTAAAAGTATAATTACACTACTTATGCGGCTAGCATAATCACAATAAAGATTGGTAGCCACATTGTTCTTAGGAGTAATTATGCCGAGCATGGGCATAATCAATCCATGACCTAGCTAGATTATTTGACATCATTCTACATGGAAAATTTGGCAAAAAGTATATAAGGAGATCTCGAGATGACCTAGAGAGGTATTTAGATTTGGAGGGGCTCCTTCTACAAGAGTTAGAGCTCTACCTCAAAACCTAGGGCTTTCTTCCTTGTTCTATCGGGGGAGGGAACTTCTAGGGTGTTTATGCATTTAATTTGGATAATTTTTTTTTCTTTTTTTTGTGAGAGAGAGAGATTCCATGGTGTTTTATGAGGGATATTGTAGAGAGCATATAATTCTATGGTAAGGATTTAGTGTAATGTGGAGAGAACTTTGCTCGCTGTATTTTTGCGCTATCATGCACTTATTTTCCAATATTTGTAATGAAATATTACCTACTTTTCTATCTTGTGGCTCATAGTAAATAGATTTTCATGCTTCTAGGATGTAAGCATTATCTCCTCATTGTTTTCACAATGAGATCTTCCCCAAGAATGTTTCATATGCTTTTGAACAAGGCATGTTAATGTGTTAAATTTATGTAGTTTACTCATGATTTAGCGTAGGATGTTAAAACTTCTTGTAATCTAAGACTTTTAATCATCACCGAGTAGAACAAGTAGGTTAACGTACAATAGTCTAAAATATGTCACATGATTAAGCCCCTCTCAACTTTAATATGGTTTCCAACTCTTCTTATGACACATGCATAGGCCAAGGAGTAATTTTAACTCTGGTTTTTAACTTTCATGTAAGAAAACTCATAGAAAAAATATCAAGAGAATACTATATTGGTATTATAAGAGCATGAGTCTCACTATCTCTAAAGAACTCAAACTTGTTCCTTGCATATCTAGTGCTTCTATTCTTGATCACTATTTTAATTACTACTTCTTTTAGGATTATTAGGATTTTCATTCTTATAGTTATATCAGATCAAACTAGATTTAACGATGTAATATGCTTCGAGCTTCTTCTTTTAGGAATATTTTAATAAATATTCTTATGGAATCGATTCAAAGAGACCTTCATCCGTATATCGCGTAATCGACTCCGTAGAAATCTTTCGACCTCTCGATCATTGAACTACATTTCATTATCAATGATGATGGAGAGTTGTGGGCAATATCTGCAAATTAGATCAATTCATATGAAATTTTGATGACCTCGACCATGATTCAAGCCGTTGCTTTCACGTCAAACCATTTAGAGAAGTAGGTCGCTATGACGAAAGAAATTTTGTTGTCCATACAATAGAGAAAATATTTCACATATTGGCCCCGAGATGGCGAATGGCCATGGGCTAAAGATCACTTGAAATTTATGGGATGGTTGGTAATATATTGGTGCAAATTTTGGCATTTCACGCATCCTATTATAGATACTTCCACATTTTTATGCAAAGTGACGGCTAGAAGTAATCATATCATTGTAATCTATGTGCCAAGAAACTTTCCCTCCAAAATAACTTCTCGCACTCAACTAAATATACCTCTCTAAGAGCCTCTTTTATTTCATTCTCCTTGACACATACTTAATATAATTAGGTGTTTTACCTTCAAAAAGAGTTTTCGCTCAATCATTAAATATTAGGTGGCTTTGATAATTAAGTGCTTTGGATCAATTACTTCTTCGATGATGTGTCTGATCTCGAGAATTATGACATATGGCTCTATCCAAGGCTTCTTTATCCTTCGATTCCTATCTCCATAGTCTCGGCTTGGATGAGTTGTTGGCGTGTTCTTCCTCTATGTAGTTGCAGTTGAACATAATTCAAACACATGATTATCCCTTTGGTAATGTGCTCAATTTTGAATTCCTCAAATTTCCATATCTTTCTTCTAATTTTTCGAAGAAGCCTCATTGTCATCTTATCTCTAGTTTGAACTATCTGTTCATTTAATTAACTACCAGCTAAGAGTCAGACCTTATCAAGAGGTTTCACGCACCAATCTCATACGTGAATCGTAGCCCCTCTTTTAGAACTTTTTATTCGAGTTGATTATTGGTGACTTCAAATCCAATCTCCATTAAATGATGGTTGTGATCAACCGTTGGGTTTGTTAGAGCGAGACTAAGCCCCACCCCCGCATGATTGGATGCTCTCTGATATACAAGTGCTGTTGGGTTGCCAAGTGGTCTCTTTATTATTTTACTCGATTTGTTTGGTGAAGTCAATTAGAAAATTAGTAATGACTTAAGCTTCCATGGTGGTACTTGGGATGTAGGAGAGGTTAAACTCGTTTAGTTTCACAACCCACTTAAGGAGTCACCTAGAGTGTTTTGGGTTTGCCGACAACTAGATTGAGTGAAGGTAAGCGATAATTCTAACCGTATGCATAAGTGTGTGTGCAAATCATGTACAAAAAATATCAGAGACAAATTTATTACTTCCTTGAATAATTTTCTAAGCTCGCTCTCGGAGAACGAAGCTGACATAGTAGATCGTGAACTGGTTTCTTTGCCCTCATGTACCAAAATCGAGTGACGGCTTTAGGTCTAACTTCAAAATATAAGGAGAGTTCTTTGTTTGTTTTCAGTTTTTAGAGAAGTGGTAATGATACTATGAAACCTTCAGTTTTTTTATTTGTTCGCATTCATCAGACCAAACAATGCTCTTTGCCTATCTTAATGTTTTGAAAGTAATGCATTTATTGCCCAACTCCAAGATGAACCAGTTGAGTTCTGCAATTCATTCGATCACTTTTTTGAGCTCTTTGATGTTTTAGGTGGATGACATGCTTATCAGTCGTTCGAGCTTTGGGTTGGCTTTTATTGGGGTTAGGAGGTATCCTATAAATTTTCATGTTGATGTGTGAATTTATACTTAGTGAATTAAGCTTTATTTAAATTTTTTAAAGGTTTCAAATGTCTCTTTTAGCTCTTTTACATGTTGTTCAGATATTTTGATTTTTTACTAGTACACAATCTACATGCACTTTTTCATATTTTTAAGCAATAATTAATTCCATCTTGTGTTGATAAGTTACAACAATATTATCGAGCTCACTAGTCATAAACGCACTCCTTCTTCCGTGTTTGCTTTGTGCATCTAGAATTGGTGGTAGCCGAAGAATGTGCCATGAAGCTCATGGCTGAATGGTCGACCATCACATCCATAATCACATCGATCCCAGGGGCTTACCTATTTTTCGAGCAAGTGGTATTCAATTTGGTAAATTCAACACACCCTCTCTTCATTTTTCATTTATCATTTGGACCATGACCATGTTGGATACCCATCATGAGTATTGGAATTCCATAACATAGTTGGCCACTAGCAACTTTTGTACCTCTTCTAGAATCAGCTCAACTAATTTGACTACATATGTTTGCATTTTCTGCTTCATGGGACTGGGCTCTCTAGGTTGATGTTTAGTCAGATAACAAGTGATTTTGAGCCGCGCCCCCGTAAATCTAGGAGGCTAACTAAGCAATAATGTCTCGGGGGGCCTGGTCCCGGGAGGAGTATTAATCAATTGGTTCTGTGATCTAAATCAAAAGCTTCACTTAGCAAGAAAATTTACCCATGTTGTTTTCCGTTGTAGACATTATATAGGTGAGCTCGTCGGGTGTCAAGACCCTCCCTTCGATGGCAGTGTTTAATTCACAGATGTTTTTGGCAAACATTCTCGACGACGTGAAGCTAGTAGATTCGGCATTGCTCTAGTTTGCCTCAAATAGCCGTCAACTCTCCATCGTTCGTAAATTTCTTAGTTATATGATAGGTGTATGCAATATCTTGTAAAGAATTAAGTAGGAGTCGACCAAAGATGACGTCGTAAGTAGGTGGTGAGTCGACCGTAATGACGATGCCATGGCGGTGATTTGCTCTCGTTTTATCCCAAGTGTTTGGTAGATGAAAGTCCCTAGAGCTTTTCCTCTTACAAAAAAATCAACATGGTCCGGCATTGCCAAATAATGGGTGCTTAAGTCTATCTTGAAAGAGGGGTCTGGAATCGTCTCATAGTAGTATAGTATTTGTGCATAGCTTGCCTAATCGATGTCTCTTCAAGTTGGCTCGTGTAGTTAAATGGCTTCCACTTCCTCAAACATAGCAAGAGCTACGCCTTTTATGTGGATTTTATGAGGCCAGCTCATTCATAATTCCCTTGATCATAACTTCTTTCTCCGTCGTTTGATGGTTTCTTCCGAGAGCTACAAACTCAATTTCTTAGAATTGATCAAATCTTCAATCAAACTTCTAGAGTTGTCAGAAATTTATGTACCATGAATGTGAGCACAATGATACATGCAATATTTCTTTGGAATTTTAGAGGAGTCTATTTGGGGGCCTGTGGTAGATGGCGATCGCTCCACTTATCACTGCTATTATTAGAGTTATTATTTTTTATTTCATCATTAAAAATTTGTGCTGGTCACTCGGTCATTTCCTTGGGGAGTGGTTGCAAATCTTCAAAGGCAAGACGATAAAGCTATGGTCGAGTCTGGTTTCCACCTTCTACTGGGTGATTCTCTTTTAATGGGTTTCAATTGATTTGTTAAGTTTGAATATGATGGAGAGATAATTATATTCTACCGATATATTGTTGTTGGCAAGCTAAGACAACTCGAGCAACATATTTAATCGTGTAAACCCATCGCATTACAAAATGGGCCTTCCTTTAGTCCCTAGATGAGGTCGCTCGGGCGATCGTATATTGTACATCGTAAACGTCTAACATCTCATTCTAGAAGTGAGTGATGATAAGCAGTGTAGGGTTTCACTATCCCTAGCAAAGCTATCGAAGAGCTTGCGAGCCTGGGGCTTTTGAGCACCGCAGCATTCGATGACATCCACTTGAAATATGTGAATGACATGATTGCTCCGAGTGGTAATCACTAAACTAGCTGAAAGCCAAATCTCTCAAAGAAAGGAAAAAGATTCGGCATTTCGCTGTGTTATTGATTATGAGAAGTACGTTGCCACCAAAAGAAGAGATATGATCAACCGGATCTAATCGTCCTCGTAGAACTCTATTATCTAATAATGAATAGTTTTGGAGGCTCAACTTTAGAGATTTATTAGGATAATGTAATTTTGGTCGACTCGGTGCTTGGGTATGCCTAAATGTAATTTGATCGATTAGTTTCAGCCAACCAATATTGAGAGACCGGTGTCTCTTTGTCATTTGGCATCGAAGTGGCGCTCAAGGTTGTTGATCTCACATCTTCGTTTGTGCATCTCTAATCACTTCCAACATTTGAACCTTCAAATCCTAGATCTCTTGGCTAATGAACTCGAGATGCACTCTATGTTGTTGTTGGTCTTTCATTGTATTGGGCTCTTCCCCTTAGTTTATTTATCTTCAATAGACAGCTTCACGACACATTTTAACGTTGAAATCGTAAGAATATTCTTGAATCATACCCATTGAATAGAATGTGAGAGGAGAGAAAGATAGAAAAAAAAAGAGTTAATTTTATATTGGAGTTATATTCCCTCAAATGAACTTATTTTTCTTCAATAAATGATCCCCTTATTTATCGTGTGAATTAACACAATAAGAATTTTACATTTTTGCTCCTATCTAGATGTGGTCTATGTCACTGGGATGCTTTACATTCGGTAAACAATTATTCATCTTTGGGTTGTTTTTTGATTGGCCGGCTTTAGCTGGGTTGGCTTGGCTCGGCCGGCTTGGCTATTTTCAAATCCTCTCAGGAGAAAATTTTGTTCATGGGATGACAAGTTACGACCGGTAGGTCAACCCTCCTATGGGCTGGGACGCCACATCGTGTGAGCTTCCTCTTAGTTGAAGATTTTGACGTCCTCCACGTGGAGTTTCCGAATGAGCGGATGTGTCGACACAAATTCACGCTTCTCCTGTTAGTTTTCTGACTCAGTTTACTCAATAAATTCTACTATCTCTTTGTATGGAATCTTTATTTATCGTGTTTCTTTCTTTAGGATCATTGAACCTCGCGATATCAAAACTGACACATTTTTTATGTATAATATAACATTAAAAAATATTACTAATTTAACTTTTAAAAAGTGAAAAACACATTTTCATGCATAGATAAGTCATATATATGTATGTAAAAATTAAAGTTTTAGAGTTTAATATGTAAATGCATAATTGGGTAGTATGTATCCTAATGTTTTCCCTAAAATTAGAGCGTTCATCCAACTTTCGAATAACAATGCCGTAGACCAGCATTTAAATTAGTTTCCAAAAAATCACCTTTAACCAAATTTTAGTATACTGCGACCCACAATTTTATATTATGATATTTTTAATTTAATCGCAACGACGCCAAAAACTCGACCCCGCTATTTATACGTATAATCAGAATACAAGGATGCCACGCAAGATACGTATCGTATCGTTAATACAAAAATTTGCATGGTGTCCCGGCTATCGATCCCACAAGTGAAATATAAAAATTATATAAACAACTAACTTAAAATAATAATAATAATTTTTAAAATAGTATACGAAAATTTGAATTTTAAATTTCGAGCGCAATAAAGTTAAAACTAAGATTTTTAACTATGTAACTTAACTAAGCAGTAAAATTACACAGACAAAAGGGTGAAATTAAACTAATCGTTAAATGTTTTAACAATTCAGAAAAGATATTTCGTTTAAATTTAACATCACGACCTAAATGATAATTTTACGCATCGTGACAACAGAGCATCCATATTCTTTACCCTTTTCGTCCAAAAATAATATCGACTAATTCTACGTTGACATCGAATTCATACAATGAGGATACCGATCGCCACTGTGAGTTCTACGTTCCCCGCCCGAGGGCTAACATCTACACTTCAAATTTTCAACAATAGTGACCGAATCGAATATTTTACCGTCACACTAAACGCTCAATTCTACGCCCCAACATATTATTTCCCTATTTATTCGCACCCTCCTTCCAAGGCTTTTCAATTCCCCCGAATATCGCCGTAATTTTTACTATACGGATAATCAACATATTTTAACAAATCAACGGCTTGTATTGAAAGTAAATTAAGTTTTAAGTAAAAATTATCACAATTTATTAATATATATAAAATTATCTCTATTTTAATTTCATCAAGCTCACTTAATTTCATAAACAAGTGGTAGTACTAATAAACTACTCGAATGTACGGGAACTAAACTATACGATTTCATTTAAAGTTAAAAACAATAACAGAGCAAATACTTATCTCGATTTATCCTCAGTTACACTCCTCAGCCTTTTCGACTCTTCCTTCCGCATGCCAGTTATTCTCACTAAAAACTCACTAACTCACTAAAAACTTACTTATAACTCTCAAAGACACACACAAAAAGACACAAACTGGACTTAACGTACTTAGAACACAAATTGACACATAAAACTATATAAAATTACACATATAACTCCTCTTAAAGACCGATTTTCTACGAGAGACAGAGCAGCAGCGACTCGCAGTGCGCGTAAGCATCCTTCAAAAGTGTCCGTGTTCAACGTATCTCACATTAACTACCTCGCCGTCGGCGACGAACTACCTCGTCATTGGCGAGGCTTCTAGAAGATCTTCAAACCGCTCTAGCTCGCCGTCGGGCCGGGCCGGCTCGCCGTCGTCGAGACAAGAATTCTTCGAATTTTCTTTCTGTAACCTCGCCGTCGGCGGGCTCGATCTCACGTCGGCGACTCAGCACAAATTGCATGATTTTTTCCAATTCGCTCCTTTTTTACGATTTCGCTTTATCACCTAAATTATTCATTCATGCAACAAAATAAAGAAATACCTTCTTGTGGTGCCGCAATTTCATCAAAAAATGTGACACTTAATAAATTTTCTACGATCAAAATCCCCCAACTATTTATTACTTGTCCTCAAGTACTTCTTTTAGTACTACATAAAAATAATGAGTTTTATAATAAGATTTTTCAATTTAAATAAACTATGAATAGATTAATTAATATCATAACGGTTAAACAAAATAATTCATGTAATTTAATTAATCTTATGTAAATAAATTATTTAACACGCGCTTCAAGATTTCTATTTACTATTCATTTCAGTGAATTCACTATATTTAAAAGAATAACTACTTAAGATATTCATACGAGCAAGAATTAAAACACCATATGAAAATTTAATCCATAAACATAAGCTCGAAATATCTAAGTTTTTTTCCCCAGTTAATTCAAATGCCTAATTTTCGAGCAAGCATCTCCTCAAGCTTCTCCTTATTTTTTTTCTTTTCTTTTTCTTTCTTTTTCTTTTTCTTTTCTTTTTTTTTTCTAACGAGATTATCAGATCTCGAGAAATTTGTTAATAATTTTGAACTTCATTTTCATTTTCCTAAATTTGAAACTTTTAAATATTTCTACCATATAATTTCATAAGCTTACTATCGATTTTCAATCTTTTTCACTAACATTTAAGCACTTTAATTTTAATATGCCTTACTAAAATACCGCTTACTATATTCTTATTCCCTTTAACCAAATAATATTCTATTTAATTAATTAAAGTACTAGAAATATTTCATTTAACCTTTTATAACAATTAAAAAAATAATTCATATTAAATCAAATTGAAAATTTGCTATAAAATCATTTTTATAATAATTCGAAAATGTTAATCAAAACAAAGCTTAATAACTAAATTTGTTGTATTTTACTCCCCCCCCCCCCAAACTTAAATTTTTATATCTACTCTAAATAATGAAAAAGGAGAGTAAATAAATCATACTCAAGCTTGTATTTTTTTCAATTTTTTGCGCTTTTTCATTTTTCATTTAATCTATAATCGTTGTTAGTATTCTCCATATATATATAACAATTTAAAGAAAATGCAGGGATAAAATCTAAGATAAGTATTAAATATAACAATGAAAATTAACTCTACACTACACATATGAATTACTAACATATTAAAAACATTTAAACTAACAGATTAACAATTTTACAATTTAAAACAATACATAATTAAATAAAAACATACTAAAGAAAACTAACATCCTATTTAACATAAAAACAAATGTAATTAACTAACACAAAAACAAAAACTATACTACTACAACAATTCAAGCAAATAATCTAACAAACATCCAATGTCTCAAAACATAAAGTACTGAATATTACAAATATATAAAGTCTTTAACATCAAACAAATAAAACAAATAAAGTCCTAATCTTCAGCATCAAAGTCCCAGTGCTATATCATCTCCTCCCCGATCCGTAAGCCTGAGAAGACCGAGCGAGCTGGTACTCGTGAATATCGGGGCACTCGGGAAAGACAACATCTAAATCACCACTCCTATAGCGACGCTCGCCTTCATAGGATGCAATCTCGTATTCCGAATGTCGCCGGAGATATTCACTATCATAATCGTGTCTTCTCTCCAAGCCTCCAATCCTTTGATCTATATGCTCAAATCTTCTTTCCATATTTTCTCCAAATAACTCAAAACTCTTTATACTCAGGGTTAATTCATTCATCAGATCTTGAAGGGTAGGGGTGGTAGACTCAGGAGGTTCATAGCTAGTAGAGGGTATATCTCTACTGTACTGAGTGAAATAACTTCTCACTCCTGATCTCCAACTTTCGTGGGATTCATATTTCTTTATATTAGCCTGAGTTAGGGGTTTCATAGGCTCTATCCATTCCTCATCATCTCTTGCCCCTACCCCAGATAATTGGCAAAGTGCATAAATAAGACCAGGATGTCCTAATCCTCCTCCACTTTCATTTCTAGCAGTGGATAATATGTTTTTATATATAACACTTCCCACATTAATACTCTTCTGGTTTTAAATACGTAATTCGAATCGTTTCATCTCTTGTTACCTCACTATGATGGTAGGTAGGTAACAAAGTAGAAGCAAATAAAATAATGCCGGGCTTTTGATGTTGCATTTAGCATAGAAAGAGGGAAGTTTACCCGTTCTCGCTCGCTTTATCTTCCGGACTCTTTTCCCATCGGTGAGAAAGTCAATCACCTCTTCGAATGGTCCTTCCATAGTTCCAAAAGTTTCATATTCGCTCCGGTGTCTTGAACTTCATAATATGCGTTTATTCTAGCAGTAACTGAAATCTACGAAAAATCCTCTAACTTTAACGCTGCATCTTCCGCTCGTGTTAAGTTTGTATAAAATTCCTTTACAACTTCTACAAATGCTTCCGTTGGCAACGAAACGAAGTTTTCCCATCCTAGCTCCTTTATAACTCGCTCTACTTCTCCTCCCGGATTCTTGAATACTCGATCCGCAATGCACTTTCTTCCTTGTATATTTTCAAAATATTTTGCTCGTGCTCGTGCATTGATGAATCGGTTTTCATCGAACTCTACTCGACGTTTTTGTCGTGGAGCCATTTTTCGATCCGTGAAATTTACAAAATTTTAACTAAACTCCAAAATATTACTAATAAGGCTTCCCACAACAACTAAAATCCATTTAAATCGATTTCTATGAAATTCTTCCAAGTATTTTCTTCACATTTCAAAATTTTTCAAAATATCCCAATGTAGAAGAAATCAATGGTGAAAATCAAAAATTTTTGCATAGGAGTGAAGCTCTTACCAAGGGGAGATGAAATCCGGTGTCAAAAAGTGTTGAAATCGCTTTAAAGCCAAGATCTCTCAAGCCCTAGGTCGGTTTTTTCGAAAATTTTAGGAAGGGGATGATGAATAGTGTCGGTTGACCGGTCAAATATAGGTCTTTTTGTGTTCTCACTGTCAGCGAGATTTTTCTCGCCGTCGTCGAGCTAATTAATTCCATAAGGCAAAAGTTTCGGGAAAAATCCGCCGTCGGCGAGAAATTCTTCGCTGTCAGCGAGATCGATCTCTCTGTCGGCGGGATTTTTCGCGCCGTCGGCGAGGTCCTAAAAATTTCAATTTTTGAATTTCGTCAATCATTTTCGACCTCGATTTGCCTTATATTATATTTCTGATCATATCATTTATTAATTTAATATGAAGATTAGCTACTTATACACAAACAAATTCACACAACACAACAAATTAACTTTAATATTGAAATCCATGAGACATACAAACTAACATAATTTAAAACTCTATAATCAAACTTCAAACTTCAATCCTTACTACCAATCGACATCGCAAACCAATCCACGACACACTAAATGCTGATACAAAACTATGACGCATATCTCAACTAAGTTTGAGATATTCAAATCATCACTCCACACATAATAAAATCTAAATCAAATCAAATAACATAAATACAAACATACTATGAAAATCTTTACTACTACTCTTCAAGGTCAGAATCTTCATCTTCTGATATTTCCTATATGATGATGATGTACAAATAAGTTATAGAAAGGCTCGAAGGAAATTCCGAGCGATTCTTTAGTGATCCAACCCTTCGTCTCGGTAAATGAAGAAAGCTAGCTTCCAAGTGTCCAGAATGATCGAAGTGTTCCTTCATCCTCCAGTCAATGTGATCAAATAAATCAGATATATTGTCGATTAAATCTCTCACATTCTGTAGTTCTTTCTCCATTCCATTAATTTTCTTCATAAGTAACTCTGTTTTATCTGAAATAGGCCTTGCTATAGGATTATTCTGTGAAGCTCTATCAGAGATAAATGTAATGTCTTCATTATTGTCTAAAGTAGGGAACATATCTGTAGGATCAAGCGGCTTCCAAGGTAACAGAACCTTTTCCCAAGCTTCATAGTAGGTAACAATTTAGATGAGATGAAAAAGTGCCAGTGCTTTGAGACAGGATTCAAAAGTGATGCAGAGAAACTAACATACCCGTCTTCACGCATTTCCCAATCTTCCGGTTCATCGATCGGATATTGAAATATCTCATTCATATTATATCGAGAAGGCACAAAATTTGAATAGTGACACACCGGGTGTTTTCTATAGAGAATAATTCATTTACTCTTGATGGAGTAAACGTCACCCATCTTCCTCGGACGTAGATATTCCCATTGTTGATCGCATGTAAGTTAGAGTAGAACTCTTTCACAACCGGAATAACAAGCAGCAGACGTTGTGTAACAAAATACCTCCCAAGGCTGCCGTGCGATCGTTTCTTCTATCTTAGTAGTGGAATTCTCTAATCCTCGATCGACAAATCCCCGTTCCTTGATAACTCTTTTCTTTACCAAAACCTTATCGAAGATCCGTCGCGCTTCCGCACTCACAAATTTCCTCCGGTTAAACACTCCGCATTTAGAGGAATCTAAGAATTTGGAGGCCATTATGGTGAATGGAATGAATTCTAGTGAAGAAGGCAGACTTATAATGGTTTAAGAATGGGTTTTCACAAAGGAATTGGTGTTGAAACCGTCCAGATCAGCATTTAAAGTTTATATAACTCATTTTTATAACTTCCTCGCTCGTCGGCGGGAGGTTTCTCGCCGTCGGCGACTTAGTTATAAAAGCCGCCTTTCAGGATCTCGCCGTCGGCGGGCTCGTTTCTCGCCGTCGGCGAGCTTATAAATAAACTAAATTAAATTAAGCGCGAACCTCGCCGTCGGCGAGTATCGACCTCGCCGTCGGCGAGATTTCAAAATAATGTCCAATTTCGCTCTAAATCGAATAATTTCTTTTCTCATCATAATGGTTCGAATATGTGATGATTCTTAATAATAATTGAGTAGTAAAGTTTCAATAATATAAACTAACTATTAAGATACAATAAAAATAGATAATTAATATGGGTTGCCTCCCATAAAGCGCTTGGTTTAACGTCGTCGACCCGACCTAATTTCAATTATTAATCGAGTCGACTAAGCATTAAAACCTCTTTATAGTTAGGTCTTATACCTTCAAAATATGGTTTTAATCTATGTCCATTAACTTTAAATTTATGTCCAGCTTTTGGATCTTCGATTTCTATATTTCCGTATGAAAATATTTGAGTTATGGTGAAAGGTCCTAACCATCGAGACTTCAATTTTCCAGAAATAATTTCAATCTAGTATTATATAGCAAAACTTCCCGTCCCGGTTCAAAATTTCTCCGATTAATCTTCCGATCATGCCATAATTTCATCTTTTCTTTATAAATCCGATCATTATCATACGATTCATTTCTTAATTCTTCCAATTCATTTAATTGCAACAATCTTTTCTCACCAGACTTTCCTTCATATTATAATTAAATTCTTTAATTGCCCAATATGCTTTATGTTCTAATTCAACCGGTAAGTGGCATGTTTTTCCATATATAAGCTCGTAAGGAGTCATTCCAATCGGAGTTTTATAAGCGAATCCTATAAGCCCATAATGCGATTGTCTAATCTAATAGACCAATCTAACCTATTTGGGTTTACTGCATTTTTCTAAAATACGTTTAATCTCACGATTAGATACTTCAATTAATCCGCTAGTCCGTGGATGATAAGCAGTGGATATCTTATGAGTAATATTGTATTTTTCTACTAGTTTGTGAATGTATTTATTTCTAAAATAAGTTCCTCCGTCGATGATAATCACTCTCGGCATTCCAAATCTAGTAAAAATATTTTTCATCGAAATTTTGAAACACTCTTAAGCATCACACCTAGGTAAAGCTTGTGCCTCAATCCATTTGAAAACATAATCAATAACTTACTAATATATATGAGTTTCCAAACGAAGGAATAAAAGGTCCCATAAAATCTAATCCCCAAACATCAAAAATTTCAAATTCTAATATAAAGTTTAGAGGCATTTCGTTTCTTCTAGATATATTTCCTACTCTTTGGCATTTATCGCAAGTTTTAATATATCTATATACATCTCTAAATAGAGTAGTCCAGTAAAATCCAGATTGTAGAATCTTATAAGCGGTTTTATCGATCCCAAAATGTCCTCCAAAATTAGAATCATGACATTTTTGAATAATTGGTTCGATTTCTTCATAAGGTACACATTTTCTAATAATTAAATCCTTACATTGCTTATATAAATATGGTTCATCCCAAAAATAAGTTTTCGTATCATGGATGAATTTTTTCTGTTGTTGCAAAGTTAGCATAGGTGGTAAAATATTACTAACTATATAGTTTACTATATCAACATACCATGGTATTTTCCACTCATTGATATTATATAGTTGTTCATCAAGAAAACTGTCTATAATTTCATTTTCATTATCGGATAATTCATGATATTCTAATCTTGATAAATGATCTCGCAATTTGATTATCAGCTCCTTTCTTATTAACGATCTCAAAATCGAATTCTTGCATTAATAGCATCCATCTAATTAATCTTGGTTTGGAATCTTTCTTTTGCATTAAATATTTGATAGCAGAATGATCAGTATGCACGATACATTTTGTTCCAATCAGATAAGGTCTAAATTTATTAAAACTATATACTACCGCTAATAGTTCTCTTTCTCAGAATCGTATAATTTATTTCAACGATCATTTAGAGTTTTACTAGCATAGTATATAACTTTAAAAATCTTTTCATATCTTTGCCCAAGAACTGCTCCTACAAGATAATCACTAGCATCACACATAAGCTCAAATGGTTTCTCCCAGGCTAGGTGAAACTATTATAGGTGTTGTAATTAATTTTTCTTTTAAGAGTTCAAAAGCATTCGAGCATTCGATTGCAAATTCAAATTTCTTGTCCTTTTCGAGAAGTTGGCATAGAGGTTTAGTAATTTTTGAAAAATCTTTTATATAGCGTCCGTAGAATCCAAGCATGTCCAAGAAAACTTCTTACCCCTTTTACCGTAGTTGGAGGTGGTAATTTAGCTATAACTTGAATTTTTGCGAGGTCTACTTCCATGCCTTTTTCCGAAATTTTATGCCCTAATACAATGCCGCCCGCAACCATAAATCGACATTTCTCCCAATTTAGAACTAAATTTGTTTTCTCACATACTTCTAAT
This sequence comes from Papilionanthe hookeriana x Papilionanthe teres, assembly GCA_022702705.1. Lineage (NCBI taxonomy): Eukaryota > Viridiplantae > Streptophyta > Magnoliopsida > Asparagales > Orchidaceae > Papilionanthe > Papilionanthe hookeriana x Papilionanthe teres. The sequence continues at coordinate 67,584 of JAKZJZ010000066.1, forward strand.
ACTTTTTCAAGATGAGTTAAGCATGTGTCAAATGATGTTCCAAATACAGAGAAATCATCCATAAATACTTCTATTCCATTGTCAATTAACTTACTAAATATAGACATCATACATCTCTGGAATGTTGCTAGTGCATTACATAATCCAAAAGGCATTCTTCGAAAAGTGAAAGTTCCATAAGGACTAGTAAATGTAGTTTTCTCTTGATCCTCGTGAGCAATTTGTATTCGATGATAACCGGTGTATCCATCTAGAAAACAAAAATACTTATGTCCGATTAATCTATCTAACATCCGGTCTAGAAATGGTAAAGGGAAGTGATCTTTCCCGGTGGCGGTATTTAATTTCCTATAATCAATACATATACGCCAACCAAGTAACTTATCTTATAGGAATAAGATCGTTATTTTCATTAGCGTGACTGGTCACTCCTCCCTTCTTAGGAACACAATGAATTGGGCTTACCTAAGCACTCGTCGAAATAGGATATATAATACCATTATCTAACCATTTTAAAATTTCTTTCTTAACTACTTCTTTCATTATCGGGTTTAATCTCCTTTGGGGATCCGCTTTAGGTTTATGTTCATCATCTAAAATAATTCTATGCATACGTATCGAAGGACTAATTCCTTTAATATCCGCTAAAGTCCAACCAAAAGTTTTTTTATATTTTTTTAAAGTTTCTAAAAGTTTTTGTTCTCGAGATTCGTTTAATGCGTATGAAATAATAACTGGTAAAGTTGAAGAATTACCTAAATAAGCATATTTCAAATGATCGAGTAATATTTTTAGCTCAAGTTCGAGAGGTTTAATAATTGATGGAACTATATTCTTGTCAGTATTATCCAAAAATTCAAATCTTTCCCGAATAAAATCTAGTTCTTCATGATTATCTTCAATTAATTCGAGTGTTTTCTTTTTCTAATTTATCCTCGTAATATTCCTTAAAATGTTCTTGTTGTAAATATTCAAGTATTTCCATCCGAAAACATTCATCATCTTTTTCTAGCGTAGAGATATTTCATTGATTTTGCAATATTAAATGTAACTTTTTGGTCATTTACTCTCATAGTTGATTCTCCTTTCGAACATCAATCATAGCTTTTCCAAGTAGCTAAAAATGGTCTTCCTAAAATGATAGGAATTTCTTTATCTTCCTCCATATCTAAAACAATAAAATCTACGGGAAGATAAATTTATCCACCTTTACTAACACATCTTCAATAACTCCCTTAGGATAGGTAACCGAACGATCAGCTAATTGAAGGGTTATCGAAGTAGGTGTAATTTTTCCTAATCCTAATCTCTTAAAAATCGATAGAGGCATTAGATTGATGCTTCGCTCCTAAGTCACACAAAGCTTTTCCATAAAATTTTTCTCCTATAGCGCAGGGTATAGTGAAACTACCAGGATCTTTCAATTTTTCAGAAGCTTCTTCCGAATAATAGCACTACACTCTTCACTAAGTGCGACTCGTTTCATTATCGTTGAATTTTCTTTTCTTATTTAGAATATCTTTCATAAATTTTACATAATTTGGCATCCGATCTAAAGCTTCAACAAAAGGTATATTAATTGTTAATTTCTTTAATATTTCAAGGAATTTAGCAAATTGTTTATCTTTTTTATGTTGAGCCGATCGTTGAGGAAATGGTGGTGGAGGTTTTTCAACGTAAATTTTCATAGGTATTAAAGGATGTTCCAAGTTTGAATCTTGTTGAATTGTTTCATTTTCAATTTCCACTTCCTCTTTTGGCTTTCAAGTTCTTTTTGAATTTGAGGTTCTAATTCTTTTCCACTCCTTAGTTGTATTGCTTTAATTTGTTCTTTTCCTTGATCTTTAGGATTTATTTCCACATTACTAGGAAAAGTTCCGAGTATTCTATTATTTAGCGCAAAGAATATGTCCAAGTTGAGTTTCGATATTTTTAATAGATGTTCCTTGAATTTGTAATTGATTTCCTTGAATTTGTAGTTGATTTCCTTGATTTTGTAGTCGATGACCCATATTCAAAATTAATTCATCCATGGATAATTTCTTATCCTTGAATTGAGGGTTATTGTTATTAAATCCAGGTGGGTAATTAGGTTTATAGTTTGGATTTGCTTGATTAGGTTGATTCATCCATTGTTGATTAGATGTGTTATTCCAATTAAAATTTGGATGAGTTTTCCAACAAGGATTATAATAGTTTGAATAAGGGTTATTAGTTCTATTATTAATAGCATTTAAAGTTTCATAATTAGTTTGAGATTCTATGATTTGTCCAGATGAGTTTTCTTCTAAAATAGGAGAGTAGTTCATTCCAAAATAATCTAATTTCTTAGATATAGCAGCAATTTGAGAAGCTAACATAGATATTGCATCGTTTTCATGAATGCTGGCTATCTTTTTAGGATTTACTCTATCAACAGGCCATTGGAAATTATTTGTTGCCATTTCTTCGATTAGTGCATAAGCTTCATCAAATGGTTTAGACATTAATAAACCTCCAGTAGCAGCATCCATGATTGATCTTAAAGATCCTACTAATCCATTATAAAAGGTTTAAATAATCGACCAATTCGGTAACACATGATGTGGGCATTTCCTAAGAAGTTCCTTAAATCTCTCCCAAGCTTCATATATTGATTCTCCATCTAACCGACAAAAAGAAGTTATATCATTTCTAAACTTAGCAGTTTTAGATGGTGGAAAATATTTGGATAGAAATTTTTGTGATAATTCTCCCCAAGTTTTAATAGATCCAGGTGCTAATGAATTCAACCACATTTTAGTGTCGGCATTATTTTTAGGTTATGAGTTTTATTTTGAAAAGAGGTCGCCTACAGAAATTGCCGGCGCATTTTTAATTTAAATAAATAATTTGAAAAGTAATATTTGATTTTGAAAATAATTTTGAGTTTAAAAGTTTTAAGATATGAAATCAAACCGATCTCACATCCCAAATAGTTTATATAAACAAGCACCACGCCACAAACCGTGTATCTATCCCGAAGAATGGACACACTGTTTCGATGATGGAGCTCGATTAAATAAACTAGGAGATTTGTGACATCCGTTTGGTCTACGAACCAATCGTATAAGCCGACAAATTCCCCGCTTAATATGAAAACATTAAGCGAGGTTTATATTACCCGGGTTCTTAAAGTTCCCTATAAGGGCAAGCCCCTATAGTTAATTACATCTTAAGTGACGGGAATCACCTAAGAAAACTCTCGATAATAATCAATAATTCTGCTCTCTAGAATTTCAAAGTTTAAGTTTTCAAAGAATTGAATTTTTGAATCTCAATAGGGAATGGATCAAATTTGGAACATTTTATTTTAGGAATTCAAAGGAAGAAAAGTAGGAGAAATTACGGATTCGAAGTGAACTTCGGTAATCTCCCGACTATCCTATTGTTTGGCTTGGATTTAGGAAAGTCCTAATGTTTATTTAATGTTTTAATCTTGCCAATTTTAATTAATTAGGGCTTATATTTATATGATAGAATCATACAAATTGCTCGGAAGATATGAGGGTTTATGTCGTATCGGACGACTACCTCGTAATCCTAAGACCGGTTAGGGCTTAATTTGCAATGCAAATGCCTAACGAAGAGTCGAGGATTTATGTTGCACTGTGCAAACTACCTCGAAGTCCTATGGCTTTGTTATTTAATTCTAGGAAAGTTTTGTCGAAGTAGGTTCAAGTTTTGCCGACGACGATGGCCGTGTCGCCCACCATGCTCCAAGCTCCTTGTTGTTGCAGAGGTTTAGTTTTAGAAGTCATAAATCGGAGATGAGAGAAGTGTTTTGGTTTAGAGAAGTCTTAATTTCCAAGTGTTTTTTTTTTTTTGCGTTTTAATTAAAACAAATCTTAAAGTTGATTATAACAACACCGGCTAAGATCCCACGGTTCCATCCTTCCGCATCGTTATTTTTATCGGATTCACTTAGTCCGGATGAATTTGCTAAACTCAACCGAATGAGTTCCACACTTTCATTTAGACCGTGGGAAATCCCGTTAGCAACACGTAGGTTACATCATCCGAGGTATTCCCGATCATCCAACAAGACGTTTTAATTTAGTTGTAATTGTAGTTTTGTTGTTCGTTTCGTGATTAAATTTTGAGTTGTCTTATATTTTAAAATGTTGTGGAGGTGAATTTTATCTTGTAGTGTCTTTTAATTTAGTTATGGGTTTCAGTTTTGGTTTCTAAAGGTGTGGGTTTTCATGCAACTGTTGTTTAACATGCAAGAAAAGTAAAGTGCATTTGCAATAAAATAAATTGCAGGAAAGTGAATTATGATAAAATAAAAGCGTACCCTGAGGGTCTTCCCGTCATCCCAAGCCGCACTTAAGACACGCTTAGAATATTTAAGCAAGTTCCTAGGTAAAGCTAAGGTAAGGGTTATGGTTTTCTACCATGTTCCTAATCCTATAACTAGTCATTTCCTATGACGTCTAGGTTCTTTATGTTTTGGCTTCGAGGACGATTTTCTTCATCAAAGAACAATTAAGTTCAATTGTTTTATAAATATCCTATCATATCGAGGAAGTGCTTAAGAAGAATCTTAAACATCTTTTCAATATTTCTAGGATTGTTTTAAGTCCAAATGAATTTAATTATGTAAATGAATCGATCATCCGAGGTTTTCAAGTTTTGTTAACTTGCTCAAGTAACTAGGATGTTTGAATATCCTTATAAGTGAAGTGTCACTTCATTTGATGTTCCATTTAGGAGTTATGATAATAAAAGCTCCTAAGGGCAAAATAAGTATTTAATAGTTTGTGATTCAAATTTAAGTTCAAATTAATGATTTAAGTTTGGAATAGTGTTCAAATTATTTTAGGTTTATGTCTTAAGTGATGTTATTTAATTTAATTTAATTTATTTTGATTTATTTTGATTTAATTTAATTCAATTTAATTCAATTTGATTTGATTTAATTTAATTCAATTTAGCTTCGATTTGATTTAATTTAATTCAATTTAGCTTGATTTGATTTAATTTTTAATTTAATTTAATTTAATTTAATTTAATTTAATTTAGTTTATTTAATTTAATTTAATTTATTTATTTAATTTAATTTAATTTAATTTAATTTAATTTAATTTAATTTATTTAATTTAATTTAATTTAATTTAATTTAATTCAACTTTTAATCTTAATTTAATTTAATATAATTTTAATTTAATTTACTTAATTTAATTTGATTTTTAATTTAATTTAATTTAATTTTAATTCAACTTTTAATCTTAATTTAATTTAATATAATTTTAATTTAATTTACTTAATTTAATTTGATTTTTAATTTAATTTAATTTAATTTTAATTGGAATTTTTGAAAGAGTTTAATGATTTAATTTTAGTTTAATGATTAAGTCTTTTAATATTTTAAGTTTGAGTTATCATTTTAATTAAGAGTTGAATATTAATGAGATGATTAATTTAGGGATTTTTAAATTAAAGAATAAATCTCTTCCTAATAATATCCCTATTTTAATAATTCCAATTTTGTTATTCTTCCAAATTTAATCAATTATTTAATTAAAGTTTAATCATTTTAAATTGCTTAATGGGTTTCTACCCTTTCAATTATTAAATTTCAATCATCCAAATCAGATTAGGATCAAATATTTTACTTGTTAATTTTTTATTAAACCTAAAGTTTTAATTGAGGGTTAAAATTTAATTACCATTTTGCCCTTTAAGCTTAATAATTTTATAACTCACTAAATTGAACTCAAATGAACTTGAAATTTTTATGTGACTTCACTCATATGTCAATAAAGACATGAGAGGAGAAAATGTGATTTTTCTGTATTTAATTTATTTATATAATTATTTTTAGTAGAAAATAGAGATTTTCAAGAAAAATTTGATAACATGACCAAGGGAAAGTTTCTGTCCTTAAGAAAATTAGGGGACATTCCTAATGACCAGAGGACCACTTGGACTAATTTTGGTGATTTTTTGAATTATATTATTTTTATTATAATTATTTTAAGTTTTAGAGTGTTAATTAATTTAAAAATAAAATAAATGTTAAAAAATGAATTTTATAATTTTTAAAATTCTCTCTGATATCAAGGATTCCAGAGAACCAAATTTTACAATTTTCTGATTTTTCTTTGATTTATTATAATTATTTTAGTGAAAATGCTAGAAAATACATTTTTTTAATTTTAAAATTATCCTAGAGCTTTAAAAATTAATATCTCACTAAATAAGCCTGAGAAAAATATGGGGTTTGTTCCTAAGTGATTAAAATTCAAAATGTGACATTTTAGTGAATTTTATTATTTTTGTGATTTTTATTATTTTTAATTATTAAAAATATTAAAATAATATTAAAAATCAACTTTTTTAGAAAATTGAAATTTTAATTTTCTTAAACTCCCCTGATATCAGAGAGAATCCAAAACCAATTTAGTGAATTTTTGAAAGATATTTTGAAAGTTATGAATTTTTAAAGTTTAAAATGACTAAGTCGGCTTAATCAACCCAATTAGTGGGGCTAACCAAGTCCAATCGACCTCAAATTTTTATGGTGGGTTCCTCTGATCCTAAAGGTCAGTGGAGAATTGATTTCAAGTCAATTTGATCTATGGTTAACTCTAATTAATTAGAGACCTATTTTGGGTGTTTAAGCCAATTAGGGTTAATTTGATTGAATTAACTCAAATCCTATTTTTCCTAGGGTTCTCTGGTCATAAGGAACATCACCAAATTTTCCTAGAATTTATTACAAAACATGCTATTTATTGGAATTAAAATACTTAAAACAGTGACATGAATTTGAAAAATCAATAACTCTTCATAGGGATGGCCTCTGACTTTGGAAAATTCGTGGAATGTTCCCAAATTCGCAGGCTTCAAAAGCCCTATGGTCTCATGCCATGGTGAATTGTATGAATGCATGGAGAATTAAATGTATGCAGAGAGTAAATAAATTACTAAAAATAAAATACTTGATGAAATTAAATGATTTCTTTTCCACGTTATTCTCCTCTCGTTCACCGAGCAAGAGGGTATTTTTCTTTTATTTTTCCGATTTTTCTACACAAAGTTATGAATTTTCCAAGTTTAGGGAATTAAATAAATAGAAAATACCCCTAATTTTCTACTTATCCACGCGGCGCCGCCGCATCCTTAGCCTCTCCGAAGCGGTACGTGTCGCGCCGCGATTGGGCGCCGCCATCCGAGCCGCCCGTCCCGGACCCACAGGTCACGTAACGTTCTCTGGTCCGGCGCAATCTGATCCGTCCGCTCGATACACGCGCGATCCAACGGCTCCTGGTCATCGTCTACGACTGGTGTGCACCCGTGACCGTCAACCTTCTAACCCTAATTTCTCACTCGATTCTCAATGGATTTTCGTGTTCTTATGCTCTATGGATTCCTCTTGAAGAGACGAACACATCCATACGGTAAACATGCATCGAAATTTACTCAAATGAAATGGAGAATCTCCGTAAGCTCGGGAAGAAGAATGAGTTCATACCTTTGCTCGGAGAAGTGAAGCTTCGATCCGAGAGTTGTTGCACCTTCGATCGGATCCTGAGCAAGCTCCGGATGAAGTCTCCGGTCCAGTGAATTGTCTAGGTTGGACTTCGACCACGACGTCGATCACAAAGCTTGGAGTCCGGAGCAACCGGGTGGCCCTGGAGATGGGGCTTTTGTCGGTGGACACCTTCCCTCAGTCCGGTGAAGGTGTAGAACCAATCGATTTGGGGATTGGTCCACCTGTGGAGGAGTGTCCCGGCTTTGGGTGGAATTTCAACTCGAAATTGAGCTCGCGAGAAGAAATGGCGAGGGGATCTCACCGGGGATGAAGTGCTCGTGTATGGGGAGGAGTCCGGAACAATTTTGGCAAGGTTTGTGCAACTCTCTTCTCATGGCCGTGAGGGGGTGGTGTTTAAATAGGCATGGTCGGAGGCTCTCCTGGGGGGTTTAATGGTTGGGATCAGCTCGCTTAGGTCGAGGGAAGAACAGCCATGCTATCCATTTGGGTTGGGACAAGTCGAAATGGAGAATTTCAATGTTGGCTCACATGTGAGCTTTCGGCCATGGTGTTTTCCGCGATCGGGGTGGTCGGCCAGAGGACAAGGGTCACCCTCGTGGTCGGTGGGTCGTGGTTGGGTGTTCAGTGCAAGCACTGGCAATGGCCAAGTGTAAAGGAGATGGCTTGGAATGGAATGGGGAAGAGGCCATTTTGGCTAGGTTTGGGTCAACCCATCCTTTTGGGCTAGGTGCACCACCCAAGGTCTGGTCTTGGGGCTGAAAAGAGTCACTTGGGTCGACTCGCCATGTAGTGGTGAAGTCTCCATCCATGGTGAGGTGGCTAAGCATGGTTTAGTGTGTGACATGCTTAAGGTAAAAAAAGGTTTAAGAAGGATTAGGAAAGGGCCCCCTCTTCTTGCCATAAATGGACTAATGACAAGTCAAAGCCCTCATGGCTTCATGTGGCTTCGAGGATGGCTTGTTCATGGCTCCATTTGGCTCTGGGAAAAGGGTTGACTTGTTTCATGAAAAGGGTTTTAGGAATTTTTTGGTAATTTGATGGAAATTTGTATGGAACTTGATTTGGAATGATTTGATGATGGATTTAGGACTTAGGTATTGAGTTTAATTGAAAGTATGATGAGGGGAAATGTCATATGGGCTTTGGGACCAATTTTGGGCCTTTGGATGTGGTAAAGGATCGGCTTTTAAAATGGTTTAGGAAAGTGGGCTTTTGAATTTTAAAATGGATTTTGGGATGAAATTTTGGTAAAGGCTTAGGCCAAATAATTGTTGAGTTTGGTTTAGGGATGCTTCATGAGTGGTTTGAAACAAGTTTGAGGTGATTTGGGTTTGAATTGGGTTGGATATGGGCCTTTTTGTAAAGAGGCTAAGGTGGGCCAAAATGGGTTACCATGGGCCAAAGTTGGGCTAGAGTTGAAATTGATGTAAAATTAATGTTGGGAAATGTTTATGGGAGTGTTTCAAAGAGGTTTTGGCTTTGGTTAGGTTTTGATTTTGGGATTTGGGCTCATTTGGGCTAGGTTTAGATTTAGGTCAAAATTGGGCTTTTTGATTTTGGGTTGAATTTGAGTGGGGTTTGGGTCTAAATTTTGGGCAAATCATGTTAGTGTTTTGTTTATGGGGATGTTAAGGAAGGTTTGGAAAAGATTTGGGGTTAATTGGAGTTGAATTGAGTGAGTTTGGGTTAGGTTTGGGTCATAGGTCCAAATTGGGCTTTAAGGCCAAAAGTGAAATTGGATCCCAATGCCACTCAAATTGGGCTTGGATTGGGTCTAGATTGGTGTTGGGGATGTTGAATTGAAGTTTAGAATTGAATTGGACCAAAATTGGGGTCAATTGGGTAGATTTGGTTTGACATTGGGTTTACTTTGGGTTAAAATAGGTCAAATTGGGGGTTTTGATAAAAGTGGGGTAAATTGACAAAATTGGCCCATGGTGTAGTTGAACAAAATGAAATTGGGAATATTTGGGATTTTCTGGAATTTTCTGGGAATTTTCTGAATTTTTGGATTTTTGGGTCAAGAGGGGTATTTTGGGTATTTGGAGGGTATTGGGGGGTATTTTGGAATTTTTGGCATTTTTGGTTATGGATGATCAATTTAAGTGATGTGGAAATGTTTGGGATTGATTTTGGAGAATTTTGGGTAATTTGGAAATTTTTGAGAAATTTGGGTAGTTTCAAAGGCATTTGGTAGGTTAGGCGGGTGTGTAGGTCCTGGGGTCAAAAATCGAAAATTTGGAAAATTGAAGATTGGGTGGATGTAAGTGGAATAAAACCATTTTGGTTGAGCCATGAAGCCATATCAAGCCCACATGAGCCATGAAGGGACTCATTTGAGGCATTCACTATGTTGTTCCTAACCTCTTAGCGCAAGGGCTTAGGGGTTAAGGACCATCCATGTGAATCACCTACATGAGTCGGAAGTCAAGTTGGGTATGGGTGTATTTTCAGGAGGTGCATGGAAGTGTAGTGTATGAGTGTAGTGTGTGTGTAAGTCAGCCCTTTCACCGCACGTGCCACCTAGAGTCAGTCCTAAGGCCAAAGAGTCCTATAGGAACTCATCCTTTAAACTTCCACACTTGATTTCAACCCTCTAGGTGATTAGGGGTCTATAGTCAAGTTTGTGGAGTTTGCAGGGAGTTTAGAAGTGGTTTGAAATTCTAGGTGGTGGGTCTCAATTCTAGTCCTCTAAGATAGTCAAAGGAAAAGCCTAAGGCTAGATCCTAAGTACTAAAGAGAAGAAGAGAAGACCTCATCAAAAATGAGGTCAACAAATGGACTCCCAATAGGTGTGGTGAGCCGACAGAGCACACCGCGCGTATCGGTGCTGACCGAAGCGATCAACAAAACCAACACGGATGTCCAAGTAACAAACTTAGGACGAAGTAGAAGAGTTTCGCTGCGGGAGTGTCAAGTATATCTCTAAGACTGGAGATTCTCGAACTCTCGCTGGGGAAAGGAAAAGGAGGTAAAAATCCAAATCACATGATCTGGGAGAATTTCGATTTAGATTTTATTTTGTTTCATGTTCAAGTCATGATGTGTGAGTTTAGATTTTGAGTTTTCATTTAAATTGAAGTTTTGTTAAGATTAATTTTGAAGGGATTTGATTTGAAATGAAAATTGGAAATTTGAAGTTTTAGATGTAACATCTTTAACCCCAAAAGAAGATCAAATTGATTGGATTGGGTCATTGCAATGAGGAAAGATCTCAGAGTAATGTGGTATTGGATGTAAAATCCTTAACCTCAAGAGTTTGATTTTGATGTATTTCATTGCGATAGGGAAATGATCCTAAAGCAATGCAGTCTCGGATGTAAAATCCTTAACCCCAGGAATTTGATTTGATGTATTTCAGTGCAATAGGGAAAGAACCCTAAAGCAGTGCAGTCTTGGATGTAAAATCCTCGACCCAAAAGGCAGTGCAGTCTTGGATGTAAAATCCTCGACCCAAAAGTTTGAATTTGATGTATTTCAGTGCAATAGGAAGAGAATCCTAAAGCAGTGCAGTCTTGGATGTAAAATCCTCGACCCAAAAGTTTGAATTTGACTGAGGTTTGATGTGAGATCCGGAAAGATCGAATTTGAGATTTGATAGAGATTTGGAATCTGGAAAGATTGAATTTGAGGTTTGAAATTTGGAAAGATTGAACTTAAAATTTGGAAGGATGAGTTTGAACTCGGTTGAAATTTGATTTAAGATTTGATTTGAAATTTGGAGGAACACATTTGAAATTTGATTGAGAATTTGATTTAACATTTATGTTGATTTTGTTTATCTTTTAATGATTCAAATTTTATTTTATCGTTTGTTTAATGTTCATGTGGATTTGGTGTTCATCATTTTTTTAGAGATTTTTTTTTTTTTAGGAAAGTCTTCTTTTATTCTTTATTTTTTTTATTCCTTTTCTGTTCTTTGTTCGAAGTTCATTTAACTTTAACGGCGTTTCCCAATCAATTTGCACAAAAGAGGTGAAGGCCAAAAATGTGACATGGTCACTTTCATTCCAATCATGTAGAAGATACATCATACATCTTGATCCGGAATATATTTCATACAATCCATGTAAACTCAAAACGGATCGTGTATGATCTTTGTTGGTCCATCTAAAGAAGCATCCGTCAAAAATCCATGTCTGAATAGTGGGGTACATGGTCAATAACATCACCTTCCAAGCCATCCTTGGCAAGGATGCCGTATGGATGTACATTGGAGGTGTGATATTTTCCATGTAACTCACAGCTCGTAAGGTCGGAGGCTCTCTAGCTCCGGGTCTGGCTGGAAATGGTAAGGTGTCTTTCTGTCGTCCATCCTCCTGAACGTAACTGAGATCCGCTTCACTGGTACTCCTGGTATGCAATGCTTGGCGATATCTGCTCCGTTACCCTTCGGCATCATGACGGAACCTACGGTAGTGGTATCTTTACCGGCCCTCGGAACTCACTCCGGGCTCGCTATCCGGAGGTCGATCCGAACATGATGTTACACTCGCTCGGGAAAGAGATCGTGCAGAAGGTCCGACAAAGTCATGGTGATCTATGTGCGGGGGTATACGATCACCTCGCTTCGTAGATGTTGATAATGCGCATATTGGGTATGCAATCTGGCCGCAGTACCCTCCATGTTATCAATCTCTTTACCATTCTCTTGATGACTAATGGCATCGGATCCACTCGCCCATGACGGAGTATTCTCGGTGGGTTTCCCTTTCGTCTTCCGCAAAGTTGTAACAAGCATCCACATCGTATCGTGATTCTTCCTTTCCCCGGCATCCATCTCCGGGTTCGAGTATGTATTTTCCCTTAGGCGGCCCGCTCGGCCCATTCTTTTCAAATCCCGGATGCAATCCACGATTTGCTGCTCGTTCATACTCCGAGAATACGTCCGTATGCAGCTCGAGGCCCTCCAAGATATTGATTCTTCTCGCCTCAATTCTCTCGAAGTATACAAAGGTTTTCTTATCAACATTCTGCATTCTCTCCAGCTCGTATTCCGGAATGATCTGCGGATGGCGAGGCCTCGGTGACATATTGTGGGATGTAAGGTTCGATCCCTTCACGTTCTCCCGCATACCTCGGCTCCTCGTGGATGATGTCCGTCGAGACATCCCCCGGGTTGCTTCGCAACAAGGTCATGTGTCATTGGTGGTTCTATTCGGTGGCGTGGTAGCCTTCTTTCTTCTGGTCTTTGTGAGATTTCTCTGGTTCTTTCTGTCATCCTAGGAGCTGGCCTCCTCTCTTCAGGTTCCTGGTGAACCGGTGTCCCCGAAGTGTATGCACTGACATTAGCAACTGTCTCATCGCGCTGGTCCGCAGCTAGTTTTGTTAACATCTTACGGATACGGCGATTCTTATTTCTTCGTTGCGTAGCTGTGAGAGTAGCTCTCCGAACTTCTTGAATCTCTGTGGGCGCGGCGCTGACAAGTCTGCCTTCTGCTGTAGCGACTACAGACTTCATTTTCTTATCTTCTTCAAGGTTTGTCTTTCTTCTCTTGTTGCTGGATTGGTGGCTTGGGCCACCCACTTTCATCACTGTATGTCCAGGCAGTTCTTCTCGGTCAACCGGGACCCAGCTCACTTTCCTCGTATCGTAGGCCTCGCCGGTGCGAAATCCGAGTCAATCTCGATTATCGCTCCATCCTTCACCCTCTTCTCGTCGAGTGCAAGGCTTACGCCGTTCTTAAAGTTCAAGACCAACCGCCCGCTCGACATTTCCCCGCGAAAAGACAAGGAAAAGGATCGTGGGTCGTACTAAGAACAAGAACATTAAGAAAATGTTTATTAAAGATATCTTGCTTTATTATCATTCTTATATTTTTAAACTTAACGAGAATAAAGTGGGATAAGATCGTGTAAGAGATTTTGATTTGGAAAAGAAAACAAGGAAAATTTTATTGTCGGGATTTTATTTATTTTAGCACATTTTTATTTTTTTTGGTTCGGACTCAGATCATAAGTAATCACTTCACTCGTGCTTCTAGGGATGGAAAGTTCATTCCTTCGAAACATCGTGTAGCGTAATACTTTTTCAAGTATCGTCCATTGATCGAAGCATATGTCGTTCTCCTTAGCAATTCACTAGCCGGTAGGAACCTCCCGAGTATATCGCTTCAACCACAAACGGTCCTTCCCAAGTGGGTTCAAATTTTCCTCCTATCTTGCGGTGTGCAAGAATAGGTCTTTTGAGAACGAGAACTAAATCACCAACTTTCAAGGTTCTTGGGCGGACTCGGCTTGTCATGGGCTCGAACCATCTTAGCTCGGTACAGCTCTAAATTCGTTGCGCCGCAAGTCTTTTCCTTCCAGTGCTCTCTAATTCTTCGAGTCGTAATTTGGCGTTCTCTTCGTTGTGATTTTATTTGCAACCGCAATTCCGAGTGAAGGAAGCCGAACCTCTAAGGGTAACACTCGCCTCGGACCCATACACCGGAGCGTAAGGTGTAGCTTGCGTAGGAGTTCGAAGGTTGTCCGGTAGGCCCATAAGGCTTCTAACAACTTCTCGTGCCAATTTCTCTTATTATCGTCCAAGGTTTTCTTTAAGATTTGAACGAGAGTTTTATTAAAAGCCTCGAGAAGGCCGTTTGCTCTTGGGTAGTAAATTGTCGAGTATCGCCGCCGATTCCGTGTCTCCCGACAAAATTGTTGATTTGCGTGCTTCGAATGCCGACCCATTATCCGAGATGATCTCGCGCGGCACCCCAAAACGGTAAACAACTTGGTTCTTGAAAAATCTGTAGTACGTGATGTGCTTTCACTTCTCAAGTGGAACTGCCTCGCCCACTTGGAAAAGTAATCAGTAGCCGCAAGAATGAAGCGATGTCCTTTGAAGACGGTGGTTCTATTGGACCCACTATATCCGTGCCCCAACATTCAAATGGCCACGATGCAATTGTCGGATGTAGCACATTTGGAGGTTGGTGTAGAACCACTCCGTGCACTTGGCACCGATGATGCTCTTCGGCGATTTTCATGCGATCGGTCATCATCGAGGGCCGTAGTACTCCTAGTCTTTTAATTTTCATTTTCATCTTTGGACCCGATCGGTGAGCGCCACGCAGTCCCGAATGCACCTCTTTAACAATTTCACGGGCCTCGGACCCGCTTAGGCACCTTAGCCACATTTGATCAAAAGACCTTCCGTATAATGTGTTGTTTACTAATGCGTAGGACGTAGTTCTTTTTCGATCCGATGGGCTAACGACCTATCATCCGGTAGTTTTCCCGTTTGCGTGTAATCCATTAATGGTTGTCGCCAATCTTCCATGTTTTCTCGTCATCGCTGTAACCGATCCTTTTTCCTTTTCGATTTGTGTATCGTGTCTATGTCAAGCCGTGATAGGACTCGACGTCCGTGAACCGACACTTCCACTCGATTCATCTTGCAAACAGCAAATTCTTTTGCGAGACGAGCTAGCGCATCCGCTAAAACGTTTTCTTTCGGGAATTTTGTAAATTGTCACATTCGGAATCCGTTCTAACAACTCGTATGGAATACTCGGAAGTATTGTTCGAGTCTTCGGTTTTAAAATTCTGTATCGTCCAGCGATCCGTTGAATGATTAACCGTGAATCCCCGTAGATGTTGATGTCCGTTATCCCCATTTGAATGGTTAATTCCGATCCGTTATGAGGGCTTCGTATTCCGCTTCGTTGTTTGTACACGGCTCCGTCAAGTGGTAGGAGTATCTTAACATCCCCCGCTCCGTGTTATAAAGATTAGCCCGATTCCCGCCTTACGGGCACTATCACTTGCGATTCTTCGTCTTTATGTGCCGAAGATGCTCCGTCGAAATATAATTCCCAACGTCGATCATCAAGGTCTTCTAGGTTCATTATTTGTTCATCCGGCAAGTCGTCATTGAGAGGCGATTCCGCCGGCAAAGGGTGTGTCGCGAGGAAGTCTCGCTAGGACTTGTCCCTTTACGGCACGAAGAGGCACGAAAGTTATATCAAATTGCAATAATATCATCGACCATCCGGCAAGTCCGCCGGAAAGCGTTGGGCGGGTCATCAAGTATTGCAATGGATTAAACTTCGAGATCGAGTCGACCTTATGAGAAAGCATGTAATGCCCGAGCTTTTGAGCGGCGAAGATCAGGGCCAAACAATGCTTTTCAATTGCGGGATACCTTATTTCCGTCGGCAGTAAACGACGACTTAAGTAATAAAGAGCATTTTCTTTACCCTCATCATTGACTTGGGCTAACAGGGCTCCGAGAGAGTCGTCTAAAGCCGCGGTATAAAGTATTAGCGGTCTACCCGAGACCAGGGTCGCTAAAACAGGAGGTGTCATTAAGTATTGTTTAATGTCCTCGAAGGCCTTCCGGCATTTCTCTTCCCAAATAAATTTGGCGTCCTTTTTAACTAGTGCCGAGAAAGGCCGACACCTACCCGACAGTGCTTGAGATAAAGCGTCGAAGATATGCCGACTTCCTCGAAAAGATCGTAGTTGTTTTAAGGTTTTGGGAGGTGACATTTCTAAGATAGCTTTTAATCTTCTCCGGTCGATTTCAATTCCACGATGTCGGACAACGAATCCTAAGAATTTCCCGGAGGTGACGCCGAAGGCGCATTTTAAGGGATTCATCTTAAGGTTAAATTGTCTTAATCGTTCGAAAACAATTCTCAAATCATACAAGTGGTTGTCCTTTACTTTGCTTTTGATGACCACATCGTCCACGTAGCATTCGACTTGATTATGGATGAGATCATCAAAAATTCTTGTCATTGCTCTTTGGTAGGTTGCTCCTGCGTTCTTCAATCCGAATGGCATCATCGTGTAGCAAAATACCCCGATCGGCGTTCGAATGCCGTAAGCTTTTCATCTTCGGAGCCATTTTTATCCGGTTGTATCCCGAAGATCCATCCATGAATGAGAATATTTCATGTGTTGAAGCAATGTCGATCATTAATTCCGGATCGGTAGAGGGAATTCATCTTTTCGGACATGCCTTGTTTAAATCTCTCGAAATCCACACAAATTCCGATCCGACCATTCTTCTTCTCGATTGGTACCACATTGGCTAACCAAGTCGGGTATTGTTCTTCACGGA
This sequence comes from Papilionanthe hookeriana x Papilionanthe teres, assembly GCA_022702705.1. Classification (NCBI taxonomy): domain Eukaryota; kingdom Viridiplantae; phylum Streptophyta; class Magnoliopsida; order Asparagales; family Orchidaceae; genus Papilionanthe; species Papilionanthe hookeriana x Papilionanthe teres. The sequence goes on from JAKZJZ010000066.1 coordinate 84,158, forward strand.
CAAATTTAGCGTCTATTAGCTTCTTAACTTCAGCTATGACTTGTTGTTCGATTTCTAGACGCATTCTTCTGGGACCTTGTCTGACTGGAACAGAAGCAGGATCCACCCCTAGCTTATGGACTGCGACCTCTGGAGCTAAACCTGGCATCTCATCGTAGCTCCAAGCAAAACAGTCTTTGAATTCCATTAATAACTTGATTATTTCTTCGGAGTCTTCTTTATTGAGTAAAGAGCTAACAAAGGTAGGTCTAGGCTCTTTGTTAGTACCTAAGTTAACTTCTCGTTAACTCATCTATCGTAGATTTGATTTCTTCTTCGAACTCCGGTGGAGCATCTCCAATTTGTAAATCTTCGAGCTCTTCCGTAGTTTCCATGCAGCTTTCATTAGATTCGCAGTGACAACCAAGCAAAATTCAGCATCATCAACCGATCCTACCGTGCCGAATCCGAGACCATGTTTTGAGTTAGGTGGACGACCGGAGTTATTCCATAAATTTTCAAAACGTTGTGATTGACCTTTTGTCCATTGTCGAGGTAAGAAACCACGCTGAATTAAATTTTGAACACATGGAGAGTACCACTCAAAAGGCAATTCCATTAATTCTGATGAAGTAGCATCTTCAAGTTGTACATTATTTTCAGTTTTGGAGGAAGGAGCACCACGGTAGAATTTGATGGGCTTTGCACCACCGCTACGTACCTCTTCGACCTCCATACCCTCGATCTTATTAGAATGGATCGGGGTCGTGGTCATAGTATGTACATAGTGGTTAATCTTCTCGTACATCGATTTATATTCTTCGTTTCTTTCATCTTCGAGAGGGATTCCGAATTGCGGCTTCTTCCGACTTATTGTCGCCGCTTCTTGTTTGATTTCTTTTTCTTCTTCGAACTATCTTCCCAATCGACATTGATGGTCGGTTCCCTTCGTCCAATCGTCCTAACGTCTCTACCACGACCTCGTCCCCGGCCTCGACCTCGGATGCGAGTTGTGGAGAAACCTTCACCATCTCGCCGTAAGGGAGTGGTGAGTGATCGTTGGACTAGAACTTCAGGTTCTTCGTTGTCCCGAACTTTCTTTGCTTCATTTCGTTATAGTATCTCCGGAGAAGATCGTTTTCTTCGGTGGTGCATAATAAGCCGCATCTTCATGGATTCCGATTTCATGTACGGAGAATGGTTGTAAGTCACCTTTAATACACCGTTCCCCTCCATCGTAGTATTTAATGCATTGATGTAGAGATGATGGTACCATCCTCGTTTTCATGTATCCATGGTCGGCCCAAGAGAGCGTCGAATGACGTTTCGAATCAATTATGTGAAATTTCGCGGTTGTCTTTGCTAAATCACCGGTCTTCATTAGCAGTGTTATTGATCCGAGGGCTCTTTCTCCTTTCTGGTTGAATCCTCTTAATAACATTTTGTCCGCCTCGAGCTCACGAGCATCAATTTCCAAGTATGCTAGCGTTCGAAGATTCATTATATTGATTGATGCTCCTGGATCCACCAATACTCCGGAGAGTGTAAATTTTCCGATTGTAATCGAAATGTACAACTAGTCGGCTGTGATCCGTCGTTCCAAGTAGTAGGTCATCGTCCGTGAAGGTAACACCTCGCTCGTTCCTTTAACGAGCAAACCTCATCTAAGGACTCTCCGCCATTTGAGCTAAGCAAATTTCTCGGATCAAGTAAGGCCTCGATCGAGCTTCTCTCATCTCTTTCGATAAGATGAGAGCGTCATAGATGCTTAGTTTGCGTCGGTAGTTTCCTAAGATGGGCTAGCACATTGTAGTCCACTTTATTTTCATGTGTCTCTGCTTCTTCTCGAATGGGTATTTCTTCTGCTGGGGTTGGTTCTTCCTGAACAACCACCTGCTTCCCTTTGTCTTTTGGACCCATTCTCGGAGGTAGAACTTTTCCACTTCTCAAGTTGACTTCTGTAATTTCCTCTGAATCTATTGTTGAGCTTGCCGGTGTCTCTTCGAATCGGAATGACAGGCTCTTCCGGTTAACTTCGAAGTCCGAAGGTTCTAACTCTATCGTAATCGGAGCTCCTCGAAACTCGCAGATAGATTCGTTGCTTCGTTGAACTCTCGTAGCCTCTTTGATGGATGTCTTCTTCGTTATTTTGCTCGTCGAGATCGTGTATGATTTGAGAATTGTCATTTGTATCGAAATCGATATCCGGATTACCGTTAGTTAAGTAATCGTTAGACACAGTCAAAACGTAGCCAACGCCATCACCCTTATCATTATATGATCCCACCGAAGTGAGCAGATAATCATACAGAGTCAGGGGTTCGAGGGATTTCTCCCCCGAATCGAAAACAACTATCCTAGGATAAGCAGCCCCTAGTCTAGCCTTAGGTGCCTCGGTCTTCTCTTCTTCGTCAATTTTCTTCTTCTCTTCAATCGTCTCCTCGTTGAGGTGGTTCTTCTATCGCAAGTGATAGTACCGGCTTAATGTGTTTCAAACTCGAATTGAAGCTCGCACCGAAGCTGGTCCGGATGCCGTCTAAAATCTTTTCGAAGACTTCGTCCAAGCGGTAGTCCATCCATCGTCAGTCATATAGGGATCTATCGGAATGATGGGATCAGTCGAGATAACATTGACGGAACCTCCTTTCTGGGGTTCCTTCATGTACTCCTTCGGGATCGTTATATTCCCTTTCCGAAGGTTGTCATCGAGCCAACTTTTGAAGGTAATGCAATCTTCTATTTTGTGCCCAAGCATCCGGTGGTAAGGGCAAAAGTTGGGATCACCTTTCTTGTTGACCTCTTCCGGTCTTTTAGGCTCTAGCAGTCGGAAATCCGGAGTCTTCATCGACTACGGAACATTTTCAGCATCGCTTCATTCTCGAACGGATATTCTCTCGCTCAAAAGCTCTCTTAATGTACGTTGCGGACGAGGTGGTTGTTCATACTCGCGGAGATGACCGATAGCTGGGCCGGGTTGCCGGCAATCTCGTTGTGGTCTGTCGCGGCCGTTCCGGTGGTATTTGCATCGGCTGCTTGCCTTTGTCAACTGCTGCAACGATCCCGGATTTCTTTTCAAAAGTCTTTACAGGCTTTTGTTTATCCGTCTTGTCGACGAAACTTAATTGCTTCGCCTCTTCTTGCAAGCTTGTTGACCTCATTTTTGATGAGGTCTTCTCTTCTTCTCTTTAGTACTTAGGATCTAGCCTTAGGCTTTTCCTTTGACTATCCTAGAGGACTAGAATTGAGACCCACCACCTAGAATTTCAAACCACTTCTAAACTCCCCGCAAACTCCACAAACTCGACTATAGACCCCTAATCACCTAGAAGGTTGAAATCAAGTGTGGAAGTTTAAAGGATGAGTTCCTATAGGACTCTTCGGCCTCAGATCGACTCCGGCGGCCTCGGTCCGGTGAAAGGGCCGACTCACACACACACTACACTCATACACTACACTTCCATGCACCTCCCGAAAATACACCCATACCCAACTTGACTTCCTCGACTCATGTAGGTGATTCACATGGATGGTCCTTAACCCCTAAGCCCTCAGCAAGCAGGGTTAGTGAACAACATAAATGAATGCCTCAAATGAGTCCCTTCATGGCTCATGTGGGCTTGATATGGCTTCATGGCTCAACCAAAATGGTTTTATTCCACTTACATCCACCCAATCTTCAATTTTCCAAATTTTCAATTTTCGACCCCGGACCCTACACCCCGCCTAACCTACCAAATGCTCTGAAACTACCCAAATTTCTCAAAAATTTCCAAATTACCCAAAATTCTTAAAAATCAATCCCAAACATTTCCACATCACTTAAATTGATCATCCATAACCAAAAATGCCAAAAATTCCAAAATACCCCCAATACCCTCCAAATACCCAAAATACCCCTCTGACCCAAAAATCCAAAAATTCAGAAAATTCCCAGAAAATTCCAGAAAATCCCAAATATTCCCAATTTCATTTTGTTCAACTACACCATGGGCCAATTTTGTCAATTTACCCCACTTTTATCAAAACCCCCAATTTCACCCATTTTAACCCAAAGTAAACCCAATGTCAAACCAAACCCACCCAATTGACCCAAATTCTGGTCCAATTCAATTCTAAACTTCAATTCATCATCCCCAACACCAATCTAGACCCAATCCAAGCCCAATTTGAGTGGCATTGGGATCCAATTTCACTTTTGGCCTTAAAGCCCAATTTGGACCTATGACCCAAACCTAACCCAAACTCACCCAATTCAACTCCAATTAACCCCAAATCTTTTCCAAACCTTCCTTAACATCCCCATAAACAAAACACTAACATGATTTGCCCAAAATTTAGACCCAAACCCCACTCAAATTCAACCCAAAATCAAAAAGCCTAATTTTGACCTAAACCTAAACCTAGCCCAAATGAGCCCAAATCCCAAAATCAAAACCTAACCAAAGCCAAAACCTCTTTGAAATACTCCCATAAACATTTCCCAACATTAATTTTACATCAATTTCAACTCTAGCCCAACTTTGGCCCATGGTAACCCATTTTGGCCCACCTTAGCCTCTTTACCAAGAAGGCCCATATCCAACCTAATTCAAACCCAAATCACCTCAAACTTGTTTCAAACCACTCATGAAGCATCCCTAAACCAAACTCAACAATTATTTGGCCCAAGCCTTTACCAAAATTTCATCCCAAAGTCCATTTTAAAATTCAAAAGCCCACTTTCCTAAACCATTTTAAAAGCCCATCCTTTACCACATCCAAAGGCCCAAAATTGGTCCCAAAGCCCATATGACATTTCCCCTCATCATACTTTCAATTAAACTCAATACCTAAGTCATCCATCATCAAATCATTCCAAATCAAGTTCCATACAAATTTCCATCAAATTACCAAAAAATTCCTAAAACCCTTTTCATGAAACAAGTCAACCCTTTTCCCAAGCCAAATGGAGCCATGAACAAGCCATCCTCAAGCCACATGAAGCCATGAGGGCTTTGACTTGTCATTAGTCCATTTATGGCAAGAAGAGGGGGCCCTTTCCTAATCCTTCTTAAACCTTTTTTTACCTTAAGCATGTCACACACTAAACCATGCTTAGCCACCTCACCATGGATGGAGACTTCACCACTACATGGCAGCTGACCCAAGTGACTCTTTTCAGCCCAAGACCAGACCTTGGGTGGTGCACCTAGCCCAAAAGGATGGGTTGACCCAAACCTAGCCAAAATGGCCTCTTCCCCATTCCATTCCAAGCCATCTCCTTTACACTTGGCCATTGCCAATTGCTTGCACAAACACCCAGCCCTGACCCACCTGACCCTGAGGGTGACCCTTGCCTGCCGGCCAGCCACCCCAGCCGCCGGAAAACACCATGGCCGAAAGCTCACATGTGAGCCAACATTGAAATTCTCCATTGCTGACTTGTCTCAACCCAAATGGATAGCATGGCTGTTCTTCCCTTAACCTAAGCAGCTGATCCCAACCATTAAACCCCCCGGGAGAGCCTCCAACCATGCCTATTTAAACACCACCCCCTCACGGCCATGAAGAGAGAGTCGCACAAACCTTGCCAAAACTTCGCCAAAATTGTTCCGTACTCCTCCCCATACACGAGCACTTCATCCCCAAGTGAGATCCCCCGCCATTTCTTCTCGCGAGCTCAATTTCGTAGTCGAAATTCCACCCAAAACCAGGACACTTCTCCACAAGTGGACCAATCCCCAAATCGATTGGTTCTACACCTTCACTCGACCAAGGGAAGGTGTCCACCAACGAAAGCCCCATCTCCAGGCCACCCAGGCTTGCTCCGCACTCCAAGCTTTGTGATCGGCTCGTGGTCGAAGTCCAACCTAGACAATTCACTGCACCAGGAGACTTCATCCGGAGCTTGCTAGGATCCCGTCGAAGGTGCAACAACTCTCGCATCGAAGCTTCACTTCTTCGAGCAAAGGTATGAACTCATTCTTCTTCCCGAGCTTACGGAGATTCTCCATTTCATTTGAGTAAATTTCAATGCATGTTTACCGTATGGATGTGTTCGTCTCTTCAAGACGAATCCATAGCAGCATAAGAACACGAAAATCCATCGAGAATCGAGTGAGAAATTAGGGCTAGAAGGTCGACGGCCACGGTGCTCACCCGCCGTAGACGATGACCAGGAGCCGTCGGATCGCGCGTGTATCGAGCGGACGGATCGATTGCGCCGGACCGCAGAACGTCACGTGAACCGCGGGTCCCGGACGGCCGACTCGGATGGCGGCGCCCAATCAGCGCCGCGACACGTACCGCTCGGAGAGGCTAAGGATGCGCCGGCGCCGCGTGGATAAGTAGAAAATTAGGGTATTTTCTATTTATTTAATTCCCTAAACTTGGAAAATTCATAACTTTGTGTAGAAAAATCGAAAAATAAAAGAAAAATACCCTCTCGCTCGAAGGAATCGTAGGAGAATAATGTGGAAAAGAAATCATTTAATTTCATCAAGTATTTTATTTTTAGTAATTTATTTACTCTCTCGCATACATTTAATTCTCCATGCATTCATACAATTCACTATGGCATGAGACCATGGGCTTTTGAAGCCTCCGAATTTGGGAACATTCCCCGAATTTTCCAAAGTCGAGGCCATCCCTATGAAGAGTTATTGATTTTTCAAATTCATGTCACCGTTTTGAGTATTTTAATTCCAATAAATAAGCATGTTGTGTAATAAATTCTAGGAAAATTTGGTGATGTTCCTTATGACCGAGAGAACCCTAGGAAAAATAGGATTTGAGTTAATTCACTCAAATTAACCCTAATCGGCTTAAACACCCAAAATAGGTCTCTAATTAATTAGAGTTAACCATAGATCAAATTGACTTGAAATCAATTCTCCACTGACCTTTAGGATCGAGGAACCCACCATAAAAATTTGAGGTCAATCGGACTTGGTTAGCCCCACTAATCGGGTCGATTAAGCCACTTAGTTATTTTAAACTTTAAAAATTCATAACCTTCAAAATATCTTTCAAAAATTCACCAAATTGGTTTTGGATTCTCTCCGATATCAGTGAGCTTAAGAAAATTAAAGTTTCAATTTTCTAAAAAAGTTGATTTTTAATATTATTTTAATATTTTTAATAATTAAAAATAATAAAAATCACAAAAATAATAAAATTCACTAAAATGTCACATTTTGAATTTTAATTACTTAGGAACAAACCCCATATTTTTCTCAGGCTTAGCTCTAGGATAATTTTAAAATTAAAAAAATGTATTTTCTAGCATTTTCACTAAAATAATTATAATAAATCAAAGAAAAATCAGAAAATTGTAAAATTTGGTTCTCTGGAATCCTTGATATCAGAGAGAATTTTAAAAATTGTAAAATTCATTTTTCAACATTTATTTTATTTTTAAATTAATTAACACTCTAAAACTTAAAATAATTATAATAAAAATAATATAATTCAAAAATCACCAAAATTAGTCCAAGTGGTCCTCTGGTCATTAGGAATGTCCCCTACTTTTCTTAAGGACGTAAACTTTCCTTGGTCATGTTATCAAATTTTCCTTGAAAATCTCTATTTTCTACTAAAAATAATTATATAAATAAATTAAATACAGTAAAAATCACATTTTCTCCTCTCATGTCTTTATCGACATATGAGTGAAGTCACATAAAAATTTCAAGTTCATTTCGAGTTCAATTTAGTGAGTTATAAAATTATTAAGCTTAAAGGGCAAAATGGTAATTAAATTTTAACCCTTAATTAAAACTTTAGGTTTAATAAAAAATTAACAAGTAAAATATTTGATCCTAATCTGATTTGGATGATTGAAATTTAATAATCGAAAGGGTAGAAACCCATTAAGCAATTTAAAATGATTAAACTTTAATTAAATAATTGATTAAATTTGGAAGAATAACAAAATTGGAATTATTAAAATAGTGGATATTATTAGGAAGAGATTTATTCTTTAATTTAAAAATCCCTAAATTAATCATCTCATTAATATTCAACTCTTAATTAAAATGATAACTCAAACTTAAAATATTAAAAGACTTAATCATTAAACTAAAATTAAATCATTAAACTCTTTCAAAAATTTCAATTAAAATTAAATTAAATTAAATTAAGTAAATTAAATTAAAATTATATTAAATTAAATTAAGATTAAAAGTTGAATTAAATTAAATTAAATTAAATTAAATTAAATAAATAAATTAAATTAAATTAAATAAACTAAATTAAATTAAATTAAATTAAATTAAATTAAATTAAAAATTAAATCAAATCAAGCTAAATTGAATTAAATTAAATCAAATCAAGCTAAATTGAATTAAATTAAATCAAATCAAGCTAAATTGAATTAAATTAAATCAAATCAAGCTAAATTGAATTAAATTAAATCAAATCAAATTGAATTAAATTGAATTAAATTAAATCAAAATAAATTAAATTAAATTAAGTTAAATTAAATAACATCACTTAAAACATAAACCTAAAATAACTTGAACACTATTCCAAACTTAAATCATTAATTCAACTTAAATTTAATCACAAACTATTAAATACTATTTTCGCTCTCAGAGCTTTTATTATCATAACTCCTAAATGGAATATCAAATGAAATGTTACTTCACTTATAGGACATTCAAATGTCCTAGTTCATCGAGCAAGTTAACAAAACTTGAAAACCTCTGACGATCGATTCATTTACACAATTAAATTCATTTGGACTTAAAACAATCCTAGAAATATCGAAAAGATGTTTAAGATTCTTCTTAAGCACTTCCTCAATATGATAGGATATTTATAAAAACAATCGAACTTAGTTGTTCTTTGATGAAGAAAATCGTCTTCAAACCAAAAACACAAAGAACCTGGACGTCATAGGAAATGACTAGCCATGGGATTAGGAATTTGGTAGAAAACCATAACCCTTACCTTAGCTTTACCTAGGAACTCGCTTAAATATTCTAACCGTGTCTTAAGTGCAGCTGGGATGACGGAAGACCTCTCCAGTGCACGCTTTTATTTTATCATAATTCACTTTCCCGCAATTTATTTTATTGCAAATGCACTTTACTTTTCTTGCATGTTAAACAACAACTGCATGAAAACCCACACCTTTAGAACGTAAAACCAAAACCGAAACCCATAACTAAATTAAAAGACACTACAAGATAAAATTCACCTCCACAACATTTCAAAATATAAGACAACTCAAAATTTAATCACAAAATGTAACAACAAAACTACAATTACAACTAAATTAAAACGTCTTGTTGGATGATCGGAATACCTCGATGATGTAACCTACGTGTTGCTAACGGATTTCCCACTGCCTAAATGAAAGTGTGGAACTCATTCAAACTGAGTTTAGCAAATTCATCTCGGACTAAGTGAATCCGATAAAAATAACGATGCCGGAAGGATGGAACCGCGGGATCTTAACCTGTGTCGTTATAATCAACTTTAAGATTTGTTTTAATTAAAACACAAAAAAAAACACTTGGAAATTAAGACTTCTCTAAACCAAAACACTTCTCTCATCTCCCGATTTATGACTTCTAAAACTAAACCTCCGCAACAACAAGGAGCTCGAGCATGGTAGGCAAAGACGGCCATCGTCGTCGACAAAACTTCCATAGAATTAAACAACCAAGCCATAGGACTTCGAGGTAGTTCGCTCTAGTGCAACATAAATCCTCAACTCTTCGTTAGTGCATTCGTATCGCAAATTAAGCCCTAACCGGTCTTAGATTTCCGAGGTAGTCGTCCGATACGACATAAACCCTCATATCTTCTGAAGCCGTTTCGTATGATTCTATCATATAAATATAAGCCCTAATTAATTAAAATCGGCAAGATTAAAACACTAAATAAACATTAGGACTTTCCTAAATCCAAGCCAAACAATAGTGATAGTCGGAGATTATCGAAGTTCACTTCGAATCCGTAATTTCTCCTACTTTTCTTCCTTTCGAATTCCTAAAATAAAATGTTCCAAATTCGATCCATTCCCTATCGAAATTCCAAAATTCAATCCTCGAAAACTTAAACTTTGAAATTCCTAGAGAGCAGAATTATCGATTATTATCGAGAGTTTTCTTAGGTGATTCCCGTCACTTAAGATGTAATTAACTATAGTGGGCTCGCCCTTCATAGGGAACTTTAAGAACCTGTGAATATAAACCCCGCTTAATGTTTTCATATTAGCAGGTGGGAATTTGTCGGCTTATAAAATTGGTTCGCAGTACCAAACGGATGTCACAAATCTCCTAGTTTATTTAATCGAGCTCCATCATCAAACAAGCGTGTCCATTCTTCGGGATAGTATACACGGCTCATGGCGCGGTGCTCGTTTATATAAACTATTCTGGGATGTGAGATCGGCTTGATTTCATATCTTAAAACTTTTAAACTCAAAATTATTTTCAAAATCAAATATTACTTTTCAAATTATTTATTTAAATTAAAAATACGCCGGCAATTTCTGTAGGCGACCTCTTTTCAAAATAAAACTCATAACCTAAAAAATAATGCCGACAGACTTCTCGGCGACTCCGCTGGGACTAGTTCCTCTCTCCATTTTAATCAAATAGCTTCTGCTTTCAAAAATCGGTAGTGTATCCATGTCCCTGATTGGATCAAACTACCCTTCTTTCCGTTGGAATACCGTGTTCATTTCTACCTCGAACAAGTATAACCAACATTCTCTCGTGATTTAGGAGCCACTCGTTTAGACACCCCTAAACAGAGAGGTTCCGAGATCCTTTTACCTCATTTCTGAGGAGGGGTGGACCCCCAATAGGTGTTAGTTTAGGAGTGATCCTTCGAGTCGAGAAGTCTTGCAATAAGACTTTCTTTTCCTTTCCAACTCTGATTCAAATTCCTTACCTTCTCTACCCCTTTCGCACACTCCGTTCTAAATAAACAAACCCTCTAATAAGTGATTCTTTTAATAAGTGATTCCTTTTTATAAATACATGAACAAGAATGAGTTCGGACTCTTTCAATTCCTTTCTTTTCGTCCTAAAGAAAAGAAGCATAACTCGGACCGACAACCGAATCTACCCCGTAGAAATGGAAGCCCCGAAACCGATTTTCTCTTTTACCAATGGATCGGACTTCGCCGTCTATAAGGATGAGCCGCCCGACAATGGAATCATCCGATTTGGACAAGGATTTGAAAACACGAACGTCAAGATCACCGACGTCTCCTCTTCGCACTAATGAACAAGGTATCCGAAGCCGAGGAGCCGCCGCTCGAGTTCAACCTTAGGTCGACCCAAGAATTCCCTCCTCCGCAAAGGATCCCGACTAAGAGGAATACCGTTGTCCGCAGGAGGACCGTTCTTTCTACCCCCACCGGTCTAGTTGTTTCGCACCTACCCCGACTTTTGCCAAATCAAAGGGGAAAGAAATCCGGAATTATGATGGACTCGTTACCGCGGAGGGTACAGCATCTTCTCGTAAGACCTTCCGTTTTCGAGATCGGGTCCAGCTCAAAGATTCCGTCACCGACAAGGACCCAAAGAAGAAACAAGTAGAAGGATCGCTAAAGAAGCCGTAGCCGCCGAAGTCGCTTTCCTAGAAGAAATTCCTGAACCGCCGTAATATACACCGCCGCTCGAATACATACCACTCTTGGGAGGAAGCGTGTTTCATCCCTCTCCGCCGCGTAAGATGAAGAAAATATTCGCAAGATTGTCGCCACATTACCACAACCCGCATATTACAATGATAGCCGCAAGAAAAGAACTAGAACTACGCCGTTTGCTCGACCGCAAACTTTGGTAGAAAAGTTAGCAAAGAAGGAAAACCGCCCGTGTCGAAATTCTACGAAGGATAGTGGCGGTGCCGCCAAATCCCGTCTTGGGCCCCGAGTAGAACCCGCCATCATGACGTAAAAGCCAAGTAAAAGAATGAAGGCTAGTCCGCCCGTTGTCGTCTCAGATTACAAATTAGGGAGGATACCACCTTCCAAAGCATTTGGCCGACGTACCATCTCGGTCCTGGACCTTCGCCGCCGAAGGATGGTATGGCGTCCCACTACCGGGCAACTGAGATCGAAACAACAGCTCGAGAAAGAAAGTCTCGCCGGAGACTCGAATCCGAAGAAAGTGCTACCGCGATGAAGGGGACTCGTGAGAAGGGGACCCGGCAGCCTATCGCACGACAACCACGAAGACACACGAAGGCCCCGCTAGAAGATGCCATGGAAAAGTCGAGAACCGATATCCGACGATTAGCAAAAGAAAGAGAAGAAAAGTTCGGAGACGAGATTGATTCATCGGAATTCATGGACGACGAATACGCGAAAATCAACATGGTCGAGACACGAGCTTCATCGCCTTCGCAAGGTGCTCCCGCAACTAGCAGAAAGAGAGGAGCCAGAACTGATGAGAAGACAGCTTCAAGAGAAAGATGATACGATCGCTCAAATGGCGAAGAGGATGGAAGAGATGTCCGTAGCTCTGGCCACTCTCCAAAGTCAAGTACAACCACATAGAGAGACACCCCGCAGGTCATTCACATCAGTAGACGGAGGAAAGGAGATTACATCCGTCAACTGGGGATGATCAACGAAAAGGATACAACACAAAGTATGATTCCCGAAAAGGATATCAAGAACTTGTAGAACAAGCAAGTGCGAGAAGCCTTAAGCACAATCAAAGAGCGGAACATCCATCTCGGACGGGCAGACCTTACCCCGAAGAATTCGACGCCGTCCAATACCCGAAAGGCTTCGTACCACCTCTCGTTCAAGACCTTCGACTGAACCGGGAACCCCCGACAAGATGTGGCACACTTTCGTGCCGCTGTTGCAATGCCGGCGGGAGCGATGCATTACTCTTCCGACAGCTTCGTCAGCACTCGTCAGAATCGCCTTCGACCGGTATGCGAATTACCAAACTGGTTCGGTGAAAACATTCTCGAACTAGAAAACCTCTTCATCAAGCGATTTGTCGGAGTCTCAAGACCACATCACTATAGGTGATTTAGCGGTAGAAAAGCAGTAAGCCGAATGAAACCTCGGTAGATTACATACTTCGATGGAGGAACCTAAGCATGAAGTGTGAACCACAGCTACAAGAACAACACGCAACCGGCATTTTACTTAAAAGCATTCACGGCCCGATAAAGACTTCTCCTCAAGGGATTCACTATTAAGACTTTCGAGAAGTTGTTAAGCAAGGCCGGAAGCTTGCAAGAAGAGGCGAAGCAATTAAGTTTCGTCGACAAGACGGATAAACAAAAGCCCGTAAAGACTTTCGAAAAGAAATCCGGATCGTTGCAAGCAGCTGACAAAGGCAAGCAACCGATGCAAATACCACTCGTAACGGCCGCGAAGAACCACAACAGTATTACCAAAGAACTCCGGCCCAGCCTATCACTCATCTCCGCAAGATGAACAACCACCTCGTCCGCAACGTACATTAAGAGAGCTTTTGAGCAGAGAATATCCGTTCAAGAATGAAGCAAGGCCGAAAATGTTCCGTAGTCCGATGAAGACTCCGGATTTCCAACCGCAGAGCCTAAAAGACTCGAAGAGGTCAACAAGAAAGGTGATCCCAACTTTCGCCCTTACCACCGCATGCTCGGCACAAAATAGAAGATTGCATTACCTTCAAAAGTTGGCTCAATGACAACCTTCGGAAAGGGAATATAACGATCCCGAAGGAGTACATGAAGGAACCCTGCAAAGGAGGTTCCGTCAATGTTATCTCGACCGATCCCATCATTCCGATAGATCCCTATACGACCGACGATGGATGGACTACCGCTCGACGAAGTCTTCGAAAAGATTTTAGACAAAGATCCGCACCGCTTCGGTGCGAGCTTCAATCCGTAGTTTGAAACCCGTTAAGCCGCGTACTATCACTTGCGATGGAAGAACCACCTCGACAGAGACGATCGAAGAGAAGAAGAAAATTGACGAAGAAGAGAAGACCGAGGCACCTAAGGCGTGACTAGGGGCCGCTTATCCTGAGATAGTTGTTTCCGATTCGGGAAAATCCCTCGAACCCCCGACTCGTATGATTATCCGCTCACTTCGGTGGGATCATATAATGATAAGGGTGATGGCGTCGGCTACGTTTTGACTGTGTCTAACGATTACGTAACTAACGGTAATCCGGATATCGATTTCGATACAAACGACAATTCTCAAATCATACACGATCTCGACGAGCAAAATAACGAAGAAGACATCCATCAAAGAGGCTACGAGAGTTCAACAAGCAACGAATCTATCTCGCGGAGTTTCGAGGAGCTCCAGCTACGATAGAGTTAGAACCTTCGCACTCGAAGTTAACCCGAAGAGCCCGTCATTCCGATTCAAGAAGAGACACCGACAAGCTCAACAATAGATTCGCAGGAAATTACGAAGTCAACTCGAGAAGTGGAAAAGTTCTACCTCCGAGAATGGGTCCAAAAGACAAAGGGAAGCAGTGGTTGTCTCAGGAAGAACCAACCCCACAGAAGAAATACCCATTCGAGAAAAAGCCGAGACACATGAAAATAAAGTGGACTACAATGTGCTAGCCCATCTTAGGAAACTACCGACCAAACTAAGCATCTATGACGCTCTCATCTTATCAAAGGAGATGAGAGAAGCTCTGATCAAGGCCTTACTCGATCCAGAAATTTGCTTAGCTCAAATGGCCTGGAGAGTCCTTAGATGAGGTTTGCTCGTTAAAGGAACAACCGAGGTGTTACCTTCACGGACGACGACCTACTACTTGGAACAGCAGACCACAACCGACCGTTGTACATTTCAGTTACAATCGGAAAATTCACACTCTCCAGAGTATTGGTGGATCCAGGAGCATCAATCAATATAATGAATCTGCGAACGCTGGCATACTTAGAAATTGATGCTCGCGAGCTCGAGGCGGACAAAATGTTATTAAGAGGATTCAACCAAAAAGGAGAAAGAGCCTCTGATCAATAACACTGCTAATGAAGACCGGTGATTTAGCAAAGACAACCGCGAAATTTCACATAATTGATTCAGAAACGTCATTCAACGCTCTACTGGGCCGACCATGGATACATGAAAACAGGATGGTACCATCATCTCTACATCAATGCATTAAATACTACGATGGAGGGGAACAATGTATTAAAGGTGACTTACAACCATTCTCCGTACATGAAATCGGAATCCATGAAGATGCAACTTATTATGCACCACCGAAGAAAACGATCTTCTCCAGAGATACTATAACAAATGAAGCAAAGAAAGTTCTGGGACAACGAAGAACCCGAAGTTCTAGTCCAACAGCCACTCACCACTCCCTTACGGCGAGATGGTGAAGGTTTCTCCACAACTCGCATCCGAGGTCGAGGCCGGGGACGAGGTCGTGGTAGAGACGTTAGGACGATTGGACGAGGGAACCGACCATCAATGTCGATCGGGAAGATAGTTCGAAGAAGAAAAAGAAATCAAACAAGAAGCAACGACAATAAGCTCGAAGAAGCCGCAATTCGAATCCCTCTCGAAGATGAAAGAAACGAAGAATATAAATCGATGTACGAGAAGATTAACCACTATGTACATACTATGACCCCGACCCCGATCCATTCTAATAAGATCGAGGGTATGGAGGTCAAAGAGGTACGTAGCGGTGGTGCAAAGCCCATCAAATTCTACCGTGGTGCTCCTTCCTCCAAAACCGAAAATAATGTACAACTTCAAGATGCTACTTCATCGAATTAATGGAATTGCCTTTCGAGTGGTACTCTCCATGTGTTCAAAATTTAATTCAACAGTGGTTTCTTACCTCGACAAGGGACAAAAGGTCAATCACAACGTTTTGAAAATTTATGGAATAACTCCGTCGTCCACCTAACTCAAAACATGGTCTCGGATTCTGCACAGCAGGATCAGCTGACGATACCGAATTTTGCTTGGTTGTCACCCGCGAGTCTAATGGAAACCGCATGGAAACTACGAAGAGCTCGAAGATTTACAAATTGGAGATGCTCCACCGTAATTCGAAGAGGAAATCAAATCTACAATAGATGAGTTAATAGAAGTTAACTTAGGTACTAGCAAAGAGCCTAGACCTCACCTTTGTTAGCTCTTTACTCAATAAAGAAGACTCGAAGAAATAATCAAGTTATTAATGGAATTCAAAGACCGTTTTGCTTGGAGCTACGATGAGATGCCAGGCTTAGCTCCGCAGGTCGCAGTCCATAAACTAGAGTGGACCCTACTTCGTCCTGCCGACAAGGTCCCGAAGAATGCGTCTAGAAATCGAACAACAAGTCATAACCGAAGTTAAAAAGCTAATAGACGCTAAATTTGTCCGTGAAGAACAATACCCGACTTGGTTAGCCAACGTGGTACCACCAGAAGAAGAATGGTCGATCGTAATTTGTGTGGATTTCGGAGATTTAAACAAGGCATGTCCGAAAGATGAATTCCCTCTACCGATCCCGTAATTAATGATCGACATTGCTTCAACACATGAAATATTCTCATTCATGGATGGATCTTCGTGATACAACCGCATAAAAATGGCTCCGTAAGATGAAAAGCTTACAAAGCATTCGTAACGCTCGATCGGAGTATTTTGCTACACAGTGATGCCATTCTGATCGAAGAACGCAGAGCAACCTACCGGAGAGCAATGACAAGAATTTTTGATGATCTCATCCATAATCAAGTCGAATGCTACGTGGACGATGTGGTCATCAAAAGCAAAGTAAAGGACAACCACTCGTATGATTCGAGAATTGTTTTCGAACGATTAAGACAATTTAACCTTAAGATGAATCCCTTAAAATGCGCCTTCGGCGTCACCTCCGGAAATTCTTAGGATTCGTTGTCCGACATCGTGGAATTGAAATCGACCCGAGAAGATTAAAGCTATCTTAGAAATGCCACCTCCCAAAACCTTAAAACAACTACGATCTTTTCAAGGGAAGTCGGCATATCTTCGACGCTTTATCTCAAACCTCGTCGTAGGTGTCGACCTTTCTCAGCACTAGTTAAAAAGGACGCCAAATTTATTCGGGAAGAGAAATGCCGAAGGCCTTCGAGGACATTAAACAATACTTAATGACACCTCCCGTTTTAGCAGCCCTGCCTCAGTAGACCGCTAATACTTTATACCGCGGCTTTAGACGACTCTCTCCGAGCCCCGTTAGCCTATGTCAATGATGAGGGTAAAGAAAATGCTCTTTATTACTTAAGTCGTCGTTCATCGCCGACGGAAATAAGGTATCCCGCAATTGAAAAGCATTGTTTGGCCCCGATCTTCGCCGCTCAAAAGCTCGTGCATTACATGCTTTCTATAAGGTCAACCCGATCTCGAAGTTTAATCCATCGCAATACTCGATGACCCGCCCAACGCTTCCTGCAGACTTCCGCTGATGGTCGATGATATTATTGCAATTTGATATAACTTTCGTGCCTCTTCGTGCCGTAAAGGGACAAGTCCTAGCAGACTTCCTCGCAAAGACACCCTTTCGTCTGCAGAATCGCCTCTCAACGACGACTCTGCCGATGAACAAATAATGAACCTAGAAGACCTCGATGATCGACGTTGGGAATTATATTTCGACGGAGCATCTTCAAGACATAAAGACGAAGAATCGCAAGTGATAAGTGCCCGTAGAGGCAGAATCGGCTAATCTTTATAACACCGGAGCTGGGGATGTTAAGATACTCCTACCACTTGACAGAGCCGTGTACAAACAACGAAGCAGAATACGAAGCCCTCATAACAGGACTGGAATTAACTATTCAAATGGGGATAACAGACATCAACATCTACGGGATTCACAGTTGATCATTCAACAGATCGCCGGACAGTACATAATTTTAAAGCCAAGACTCGAGCAATACTTCCAGGCATGCCATACAAATTCGTTGGAACAGCATTCCAAATGTGACAATCTACAAAATTCGTAAAAGAAAACGCTTTAGCGGATGCGCTAGCTCGTCTCGCAAAAGAATTTGCCCGTTTGCAAGATGAATCGCTGGAAGTGTCGATTCACTGACGTCAGTCCTATCACAACTGACATAGACACGATACACAAATCGAAAAGGAAAAGGATCAATGGCAAGTAAAGGATAGTAAAACACTGAAGATCGGCGACAACCATTAATAGATTACCCGCAAACAGAAAACTACCAGATGATAGGTCGTTAGCTCCATCGCATCAAGAAAAGAACTCGTCCTACGCATTAATAAACAACACATTATACGAAGGTCTTTCGATCAAATGTGGCTAAGGTGCCTAAGCGGTCCGAGGCCCGCGAAATTGTTAAAGAGGTGCATTCGTGACTCGTGGCGCTCACCGCCGGTCCAAAGATGAAAATGAAAATTAAAAGACTAGGGTACTACCGGCCCTCGATGATGACCGACCGCATGAAAATCGCCAAGAGCCGTCATCGTGCCAAGTGCACGGAGTGGTTCTACACCAACCTCCAAATGTGCTACATCCGACAATCGTATCGCGGCCATTTAAATGTTGGGGCACGTATATAGTGGGTCCAATAGAACCACCGTCTTCAAAAGGACATCGCTTCATTCTTGCGGCTACGATTACTTTTCCAAGTGGCAGAGGCAGCTCCACTTAGAGAAGTGAAAGCACATCACGTACTACAATTTTTCAAGAACCAAGTTGTTTACCGTTTCTGGGTGCCGCGCAGATCATCTCGATAATGGGTCGCATTCGAAGCACGCAAATCAACAATTTTGTCGTGAGACACCGAATCGACCGGCGATACTCAACAATTTACTACCCAAGAGCGAACGGCCTCGCCGAGGCTTTTAATAAAACTCTCGTTCAAATCTTAAAGAAAACCTCGGACGATAATAAGAGAAATTGGCACGAGAAGTTGTTAGAAGCCTTATGGGCCTACCTGGACAACCTTCGTAACTCCTACGCAAGCTACACCTTACGCTCCGGTGTATGGGTCCGAGGCAGATGTTACCTTGGAGGTTCGACCTTCCTTCACTCGTAATTGCGCTGCAAATAAAATCACAACGTAAGAGAACGCCAAATTA
The DNA here is from genome assembly GCA_022702705.1 of Papilionanthe hookeriana x Papilionanthe teres. Taxonomy (NCBI): domain Eukaryota; kingdom Viridiplantae; phylum Streptophyta; class Magnoliopsida; order Asparagales; family Orchidaceae; genus Papilionanthe; species Papilionanthe hookeriana x Papilionanthe teres. The sequence goes on from JAKZJZ010000066.1 coordinate 103,156, forward strand.
CGACTCGAAGAATTAGAGAGCCCGGAAGGGAAAAGACTTGCGCCGCAACATGCACTTAGAACTGTACTCAAGCTAAGATGGTTCAAGCCCATGACAAATCGGTCCGCCCAAGAACCTTCAAAGTTGGTGATTTAGTTCTCGTTCTCAAAAGACCTATTCTCGCACACCGCAAGATAGGAGGAAAATTTGAACCCACTCGGGAAGGACCGTTTCGTGGTCGAAGCAAGATACTCGTGAGGTTCCTACCAGCCTAGTGAATCGCCAAGGAGAACGACATATGCTTCCGATCAACTGACGATACTTGAAAAAGTATTACGCTACTCGATGTTTCGAAGGAATGAACTTTCCATCCCTAGAAGCACGGGTGAAGTGATTACTTATGACCGGGTCCGAACCCAAAAAAAATAATAAAATGTGCTAAAATAAATAAAATCCCGACAATAAAATTTTCCTTGTTTTCTTTTCCAAATCAAAATCTCTTACCCGATCTTATCCCACTTTATTCCCGTTAAGTTTAAAAATATAAGAATGATAATAAAGCAAGATATCTTTAATAAACATTTTCTTAATGTTCTTGTTCTTAGTACATGCCCCCGATCCTTTTCCTTGTCTTTTCGTCAGGAAATGTCGAGCGAGCGGTCGGGTCTTGAACTTTAAGAACGGCGTAAGCCTCGCACTCGACGAGAAGAGGGTGAAAGATGGAGCGATAATCGAGATCGACTCGGATTTCGCACCAGCAGGCCTACAAGTACGAGGAAAGTGACCGGGTCCCGGCTGACCGAGAAGAACCGCCCTGGACATACAGAGGATGAAAGTGGGTGGCCCAAGCCACCAATCCAAGAACAAGAGAAGAAAGACAAACCTCGAAGAAGATAAGAAAATGAAGTCCGTAGTCGCTACAGCTGCATGCGACTTGTCAGCGCCGCGCCCACAGAGATTCAAGAAGTTCGGAGAGCTACTCTCACAGCTACGCAACGAAGAAATAAGAATCGCCGTATCCGTAAGATGTTAACAAAACTAGCTGCGGACCAGCGCGATGAGACAGTTGCTAATGTCAGTGCATACACTTCGGACACCGGTTCACCAGAACTCAAGAGAGGAGGCCAGCTCCTAGGATGACAAAAGAACCGCAGAAATCTCACAAAGACCGAAGAAAGAAGGCTACCACGCCACCGAATGAACCACCAATGACGCACGACCTTGTCGCGAGTAACCCCGGGGATGTCTCGACGTACATCATCCCCGAGGAGCCGAGGTATGCAGGAGAACGTGAAGGGATCGAACCTTACATCCCACAACATGTCACTGTGCCTCGCCATCTCGCAGATCATTCCGAATACGAGCCGGAGAGAATGCGTAATGTTGAAAAGAAAACCTTCGAATACTTCGAGAGAATTAGTAGGCGAAGAATCAATATACCGGAGGGCCTCGAGCTACATACGGACGTATTCTCGCAGTATGAACAAGAAGAAATCGTGGATTGCATCCGGATTTGAAAAGAATGGGCCGAGCAAGGCCGCCTAAGGGAAAACACATACTCGTAACCCCGAGATGGATGCCGTGGAAAGGAAGAATCACAATACAATGTGGATGCCGTTACAACTTCGCCGAGGACAGAAGGGAAACCCGCCGGAATACTCCGTCATGGGCAAGTGGATCCGATGCCATTAGTCATCAAGAGAATGGTAAAGAGATTGATAACATGGAGGGTACACGCGCAGTATCGCATACCCAATAGCCGCATTATCAACATCTACAAGCAGGTGACCGTATACCCCCGCACATAGATCACCATGACTTTGTCGACCTTTCGCACAGCCTCTTTCCCGAGCGAGTGTAACATCATGTTCGGATTCGACCTCCGGATAGCAGGCCTGTGTGAGTTCCGAGGGCCAAGAAAGATACCACTACCGGTAGGTTCCGTCATGATACCGAAGGGTAACGGAGCAGATATCGCCAAGCATCGCATACCGTGAGTACCAAGTGAAGCGGATCTCGCTTACGTTCGTGAGGATGGACGACGTAAAGACACCTTACCATTTCCAACTCGTACCCGGAGCTAGAGAGCCTCCGGCCTTATGAGCCGCGAGTTACATGGAAAATATCACACCTCCAATGTACATCCATACGGCATCCTTGCCAAGGATGGCTTGGAAGGTGATGTTATCGACCATGTACCCCACTATTCAGTACATGGATTTTTGACGATGCTTCTTTAGATGGATCAACAAAGATCATACACAGATCCGTTTTGAAGTTTACATGGATTGTATGAAATATATTCCGTATCAAGATGTATGATGTATCTTCTACATGATTGGAATGAAAGTGACCATGTCACATTTTTGGCCTTCACCTCTTTTGTGCAAATTGATTGGGAAACGCCGTTAAAGTTAAATGAACTTCGAACAAAGAACGTAAAAGGAATAAAAAAATAAAGAATAAAAGAAGACTTTCCTAAAAAAAAATCTCTAAAAAAATGATGAACACCAAATCCACATGAACATTAAACAAACGATAAAATAAAATTTGAATCATTAAAAGATAAACAAAATCAACATAAATGTTAAATCAAATTCTCAATCAAATTTCAAATGTGTTCCTCCAAATTTCAAATCAAATCTTAAATCAAATTTCAACCGAGTTCAAACTCATCCTTCCAAATTTTAAGTTCAATCTTTCCAAATTTCAAACCTCAAATTCAATCTTTCCAGATTCCAAATCTCTATCAAATCTCAAATTCGATCTTTCCGGATCTCACATCAAACCTCAGTCAAATTCAAACTTTTGGGTCGAGGATTTTACATCCAAGACTGCACTGCTTTAGGATTCTTTTCCTATCGCACTGAAATACATCAAATTCGAACTTCTGGGTCGAGGATTTTACATCCAAGACCGCACCGCTTTAGGATTCTTTTCCTATTGCACCGAAATACATCAAATTCAAACTTTTGGGTCGAGGATCTTACATCCAAGACCGCACCGCTTTAGGATTCTTTTCCTATCGCACCGAAATACATCAAATTCAAACTTTTGGGTCGAGGATTTTACATCCAAGACCGCACCGCTTTAGGATTCTTTTCCTATCAGCACCGAAATACATCAAATTCAAACTTTTGGGTCGAGGATTTTACATCCAAGACCGCACCGCTTTAGGATTCTTTTCCTATCGCACCGAAATACATCAAATTCAAACTTCTGGGTCGAGGATTTTACATCCAAGACCGCACCGCTTTAGGATTCTTTTCCTACCGCACCGAAATACATCAAATTCAAACTTTGGGTCGAGGATTTTACATCCAAGACCGCACTCGCTTTAGGATTCTTTTCCTATCGCACCGAAATACATCAAATTCAAACTTTTGGGTCGAGGATTTTACATCCAAGACCGCATCGCTTTAGGATTCTTTTCCTATCGCACCGAAATACATCAAATTCAAACTTCGGGTCGAGGATTTTATATCCAAGACCACACCGCTTTAGGATTCTCTTCCTATTGCACCGAAATACATCAAATTCAAACTTTTGGGTCGAGGATTTTACATCCAAGACCGCACCGTTTTAGGATTCTTTTCCTATCGCACCGAAATACATCAAATCCAAACTTTTGGGTCGAGGATTTTACATCCGAGACCGCACCGCTTTAGGATTCTCTTCCTATCGCACCGAAATACATCAAATTCAAACTTTCGGGTCGAGGATTTTACATCCAAGACCGCACCGTTTTAGGATTCTCTTCCTATCGCACCGAAATACATCAAATTCAAACTTTTGGGTCGAGGATTTTACATCCAAGACCGCACCGCTTTAGGATTCTTTTCCTATCGCACCGAAATACATCAAATTCAAACTTTTGGGTCGAGGATTTTACATCCAAGACCGCACCGCTTTAGGATTCTTTCCTATCGCACCGAAATACATTAAATTCAAACTTCTGGGTCGAGGATTTTATATCCAAGACCGCACTCGCTTTAGGATTCTCTTCCTATTGCACCGAAATACATCAAATTCAAACTTTTGGGTCGAGGATTTTACATCCAAGACCGCACCGCTTTAGGATTCTTTTCCTATCGCACCGAAATACATTAAATTCAAACTTCGGGTCGAGGATTTTATATCCAAGACCGCACCGCTTTAGGATTCTCTTCCTATCGCACCGAAATACATCAAATTCAAACTTTTGGGTCGAGGATTTTATATCCAAGACCGCACCGCTTTAGGATTCTCTTCCTATCGCACCGAAATACATCAAATTCAAACTTCGGGTCGAGGATTTTACATCCAAGACCGCACCGCTTTAGGATTCTTTTCCTATCGCACCGAAATACATCAAATTCAAACTTTTGGGTCGAGGATTTTACATCCAAGACCGCACCGCTTTAGGATTCTTTTCCTATCGCACCGAAATACATCAAATTCAAACTTTCGGGTCGAGGATTTTACATCCAAGACCGCACCGCTTTAGGATTCTTTTCCTACTGCACCGAAATACATCAAATTCAAACTTTTGGGTCGAGGATTTTACATCCAAGACCGCACCGCTTTAGGATTCTTTTCCTATCGCACCGAAATACATTAAATTCAAACTTCGGGTCGAGGATTTTATATCCAAGACCGCATTGCTCTAGGATTCTCTTCCTATCGTACCGAAATACATCAAATTCAAACTCTTGGGTCGAGGATTTTACATCCAAGACTGCACTGCTTTAGGATTCTTTTCCTACTGCACTGAAATACATCAAATTCAAACTCTTGAGGTTAAGGATATCAAAATCTAAACTCACACATCATGACTTGAACATAAAACAAAATAAAATTTAAATCGAAATTCTCCCAGATCATGTGATTTGGATTTTACCTCCTTTTCCTTTCCCCGGCGAGAGTTCAAGAATCTCCATTCTTAGAGATATACTTGACACTCCCCAGCGGAAACTCTTCTACTTCGTCCTAAGTTTGTTACTCGGACATCCGTGTTAGTTTTGTTGATCGCTTAGTCAACACCAATACGCGCGGTGTGCTCCGTCACCACCACACCTATCGGGGGTCCATTTGTCGACCTCATTTTCGATGAGGTCTTCTCTTCTTCTCTTTAAGTATTTCAGGATCTAGCCTTAGCTTTTCCTTCGACTATCTTAGAGGACTAGAATCGAGACCCACCACCTAGAATTTCAAACCACTTCTAAACTCCCCGCAAACTCCACAAACTCGACTATAGACCCCTAATCACCTAGAAGGTTGAAATCAAGTGTGGAAGTTTAAAGGATGAGTTCCTATAGACTCTTCGGCCTTAGGACCGACTCCTGCGGCCCGGTCCAGTGAAAGGGCCGACTCACACACACACTACACTCATACACTACACTTCCATGCACCTCCCGAAAATACACCCATACCCAACTTGACTTCCCGACTCATGTAGGTGATTCACATGGATGGTCCTTAACCCCTAAGCCCTCGCTAAGAGGGTTAGGAACAACATAGATGAATGCCTCAAATGAGTCCCTTCATGGCTCATGCGGGCTTGATATGGCTTCATGGCTCAACCAAAATGGTTTTATTCCACTTACATCCACCCAATCTTCAATTTTCCAAATTTTCAATTTTTGACCCCCGGACCCTACACCCCGCCTAACCTACCAAATGCCTTTCAAACTACCCAAATTTCTCAAAAATTTCCAAATTACCCAAAATTCTTCAAAATCAATCCCAAACATTTCCACATCACTTAAATTGATCATCCATAACCAAAAATGCCAAAAATTCCAAAATACCCCCAATACCCTCCAAATACCCAAAATACCCTCTCGACTCCAAAAATCCAAAAATTCAGAAAATTCCCAGAAAATTCCAGAAAATCCCAAATATTCCCAATTTCATTTTGTTCAACTACACCATGGGCCAATTTTGTCAATTTACCCCACTTTTATCAAAACCCCCAATTTCACCCATTTTAACCCAAAGTAAACCCAATGTCAAACCAAACCTACCCAATTGACCCAAATTTTGGTCCAATTCAATTCTAAACTTCAATTCAACATCCCCAACACCAATCTAGACCCAATCCAAGCCCAATTTGAGTGGCATTGGGGTCCAATTTCACTTTTGGCCTTAAAGCCCAATTTGGACCTATGACCCAAACCTAACCCAAACTCACCCAATTCAACTCCAATTAACCCCAAATCTTTTCCAAACCTTCCTTAACATCCCCATAAACAAAACACTAACATGATTTGCCCAAAATTTAGACCCAAACCCCACTCAAATTCAACCCAAAATCAAAAAGCCCAATTTTGACCTAAACCTAAACCTAGCCCAAATGAGCCCAAATCCCAAAATCAAAACCTAACCAAAGCCAAAACCTCTTTGAAATACTCCCATAAACATTTCCCAACATTAATTTTACATCAATTTCAACTCTAGCCCAACTTTGGCCCATGGTAACCCATTTTGGCCCACCTTAGCCTCTTTACCAAAAAGGCCCATATCCAACCCAATTCAAACCCAAATCACCTCAAACTTGTTTCAAACCACTCATGAAGCATCCCTAAACCAAACTCAACAATTATTTGGCCCAAGCCTTTACCAAAATTTCATCCCAAAGTCCATTTTAAAATTCAAAAGCCCACTTTCCTAAACCATTTTAAAAGCCCATCCTTTACCACATCCAAAGGCCCAAAATTGGTCCCAAAGCCCATATGAAATTTCCCCTCATCATACTTTCAATTAAACTCAATACCTAAGTCCTAAATCCATCATCAAATCATTCCAAATCAAGTTCCATACAAATTTCCATCAAATTACCAAAAAATTCCTAAAACCCTTTTCATGAAACAAGTCAACCCTTTTCCCAAGCCAAATGGAGCCATGAACAAGCCATCCTCAAGCCACATGAAGCCATGAGGGCTTCGACTTGTCATTAGTCCATTTATGGCAAGAAGAGGGGGCCCTTTCCTAATCCTTCTTAAACCTTTTTTACCTTAAGCATGTCACACACTAAACCATGCTTAGCCACCTCACCATGGATGGAGACTTCACCACTACATGGCAACCGACCCAAGTGACTCTTTTCACCCCAAGACCGACCTCGGTGGTGCACTTAGCCCAAAAGGATGGGTTGACCCAAACCTAGCCAAAATGGCCTCTTCCCCATTCCATTCCAAGCCATCTCCTTTACACTTGGCCATTGCCAATTGCTTCGCACAAACACCCAGCCCCGACCCACCCGACCCCGAGGGTGACCCCGCTCGCCGGCCACGCACCCTGCCGCCGGAAAACACCATGGCCGAAAGCTCACATGTGAGCCAACATTGAAATTCTCCATCGCCGACTTGTCCCAACCCAAATGGATAGCATGGCTGTTCTTCCCTTGACCTAAGCAACTGATCCCAACCATTAAACCCCCCGGGAGAGCCTCCAACCATGCCTATTTAAACACCACCCCCTCACGGCCATGAAGAGAGAGTCGCACAAACCTCGCCAAAACTCGCCAAAATTGTTCCGTACTCCTCCCCATACACGCAGCACTTCATCCCCAAGTGAGATCCCCCTGCCATTTCTTCTTCGCGAGCTCAATTTCGAGTTGAAATTCCACCCAAAACCAGGACACTCCTCCACAAAGGGACCAATCCCCAAATTGATCGGTTCTACACCTTCACCAGTACCAAGGAATGTGTCCACCAAAGCAAAGCCCCATCTCCAGGCCACCCAGTTGCTCCAGACTCCAAGCTTTGTGATCAGCTGTGGTCGAAGTCCAACCTAGACAATTCACCAGACCAGGAGAATTTCAACTCTGTGAATTGAAATGCCTTTGAAACTACATGGCCAAGGGAAAGTTTCTGTCCTTAAGAAAATTAGGGGACAATTTTATAACTCACTAAATTGAACTCAAATGAACTTGAAATTTTTATGTGACTTCACTCATATGTCAATAAAGACATGAGAGGAGAAAATGTGATTTTTCTGTATTTAATTTATTTATATAATTATTTTTAGTAGAAAATAGAGATTTTCAAGGAAAATTTGATAACATGACCAAGGGAAAGTTTCTGTCCTTAAGAAAATTAGGGGACATTCCTAATGACCAGAGGACCACTTGGACTAATTTTGGTGATTTTTTGAATTATATTATTTTTATTATAATTATTTTAAGTTTTAGAGTGTTAATTAATTTAAAAATAAAATAAATGTTGAAAATTGAATTTTATAATTTTTAAAATTCTCTCTGATATCAAGGATTCCAGAGAACCAAATTTTACAATTTTCTGATTTTTCTTTGATTTATTATAATTATTTTAGTGAAAATGCTAGAAAATACATTTTTTTAATTTTAAAATTATCCTAGAGCTTTAAAAATTAATATCTCACT